>JAWZYV010014142.1:0-96888 GCA_038373885.1 Cheiracanthium punctorium
GGAGAATCTAAATGTACTCCTTATTGATGTTTGAATTTTTCACTGCAAGCAAAAAAAAATATGTGGTATAATCTATATTTACACTTCTTTTGTAGCTGACCACACCCAACTTTTCCTATATCGGAATCGAAAAGTAAATAAATAATATATTACATAAAAAGAAAGGATCGGTTTCCATAATCAAAATAATAAATCAAGTATTAAGGGCCCATTCGAAAAAGAAAATGAACTCGTTTCGGCCTTCAAACGCTAGAAACTCTAATTTTTCTTCTTCCCGAAGTCAGTTCAGGCATCACATATATTGCAGATTTGAACAGGACATGGACGATTGGCAGGGATTTAAAAGTGTTTACAGCAAAGTTTTTATGTATGCAATGATTGAGCACTACCAATGAAAAAAAAAAAAAAAAAAATGCCCAACAATTTCAAAAGAGTGCCAAAATTCAGACACATACACACACAGTGCTTCTGATTAAGATCCGAATTCTGGCGAGAAACTCCAGGACGGGCGTGTATAGCTCTAAACGCCACATTCGGTGACGCGAGCAGTCCTGTCCTAGCAAACAAACTGATATCCCAAAATAATGTTTCTTCAGTCGGATCTATCTCACTATGGTTGAGAAATGAATAATGTAAGAGAAAGGCTCCAAAATAATTCAATTGATACTAGTGGCGTAGGCGTAGCCAGAAATTTTTCATGAGGAGGGGGGGGGGGGGCTTACGACTACTGCAACTCACATACAGGTATACGTGCATGTGATAAGGGAGTGAAGAATATGTATTTTGTATGGCAAAATATTCCTCTACGCCACTGATTGATACTATTTTGCTGAATATTGGCCATAGAGACTGGCTCTCCTTAATCCGAACGGGCTGTTATAATTCAGATTGATCTTTGTCACAATGGGACTCGGGCTTATGAGAGAATTTTTAAACGTTCAACACTTCTAGCAAACAGTTTTAAACATTCATTATTTTGAGATGAACAAACTTGTTCCCTGATAATTTCATGTCTGTGGCCACCCTCTAAATAATAAATGCATTATTTTTGTCTCTGAAATCACAGTGTTAATTCTTAAATGCCGTAAGTTTACATTTGATATCGGACTTTTAAAACATATTCACTGCCGGATTAGAATACAAGCCAAATTTCTTTTGTTAATTTCATATATAAAATCGTTTTTAAACAATAAATGATTCATGAATAATAAAAATTTCACACATTTCTTTCAAACTGCATGATTTAAAACTGATACAAGAAATTTCGCACACAGTTGTGGTTATTGCGTCGAATGTGTTTAAAATTAAAGCATTTAAGGATTAAAGAAAGTATGTTTTGACCGCGCTTGGCTTCGGACGATTTGCATATTGTATTGAGTGTGTGTGTGGGGGGGGGGGGACTTTTTTTAATTGTTTCATTTTCTAAGTATGATCTACGATTACTAATATGAAAACCACAGGGCAAATAACAAAAAATGAGATAGTTAACTGTGTTGATAAATGATGGCATATTAATGACTATGTCATTTTATCTCTCACCCCCTTTATTGAAAATTGTCCGAAAAATGTGTCCCAAAAAAGCGACATAAAAGTATGCGACATAATTTTACATATATTTAAATACTATTAGTTCACAACAGCTTTAATCTATGTATTGTTACAATATTTCGTAAGCTGTAGAATATGCATCACATGTATTTTTCTATAAATAGGTTACAATCAGAAAAATTTCAACATAGGTTTACCAGGCGAAATACACGAAAGATGAGAGAACTAACATAGAAATGACATAGTCAATAGAGAGAAATGACATAGTCAATTAATATTGTTTTAAATATGGCAATAAAGAAACTAAAAAATTAGTTGGGTCTCCCCCTGACGAGACTCGAACAGCCGAGTCATTGTTTGATTATTTATATTTCAAATGGGAACTTTTTGAACTTCTGAAAAACCCATCAGTCTTTCGGAGTGTTTTTACTGGATATGAGCCAGGTAGGAAGTACGTAGGGAGACAATTCAACGAGTGTGTACAGAAAAGTAATATGACTGCAAACTGATAATGAGAGTTTTTCCAAGTCTCACAAACAAGAAAATGACGTGTTGTTGATCGCCTTAAGTACAGGTATCTGAATAAATAATATATTGGTACATAAACTATCACATATAATAAGTATGAGTTTACATGAATAAAGGGAACCGTGCAGAAGTACTAGAGAGCGCAGGGATGTTCAACCCTTTTGCGCATAGGACCACTTGAAGAAATTTCGCAGAATTTGTAGACGGTAATTGAAGTATTATTCAAACGAAAACCAAAAGAATGTTTATATGTTTTTTATGGACATGAAGTTCAAATAGCGGAAGTGACGTAATAGAACATCCACCGGAAACAGATCTCATACAAGCTATCGCCCTTGTACACGTTTCTGTAGGATTTTGAGTAAACTAGGCAAAATAGAATAAAGTTAATAAAATGGGAAAGAAAAAGAAAGAGTAGGAAATGTCTATTATGGGATACATTAGCTAAGAATTCAAAGCAGACTGCGAGTAACTTAAACCAGATATGCCGAGGTTTTTTAATGCACTTCTAAGGTTAAAAATATTTCAGGAAAGTTGAGAAAAAACAGATTTGCCACTATTTTGATAAGAAAATAACAAAGCTCTGCTCTTTAAGAGACCTGGGGTTTTTTTCGGGATAAAGAGCAGAAGGAAGAAGAGGAATACTACAGTGAAATTTCGATTTAACGTCATTCAAGAGACCGATAAGAAATAAAGTTATATGCGGAAAAAGACTAAATCGATGTTAGAGAACAACAAATTGCTTACTATTGTGTGCGTGCTGTATTAAGGCAAACCTATACGAGGGGTATCTGCATAGGTGAAGGGATGATGCCTCGGGAGGAGGACTTTTAAAGTTATTCCAGCGCGTATTCAAGTTACATCTGGAGAAAACTGCCCAGACGGTTAGATCGATAGCCGCGATGTAGGTCAGAACCCTGGACCTTCACATTTCAGTCATCTACCATGTTCAGTGCTTTATGCATTCGGCCATACTGGGGGCCAAAATGCTTACAATAAAGATCTTAGTGGATAGTTTAAAAAAAATGTTTGAGCCTGTTATTTTAGTTTATGTTTTATTTTTACCATTTGCATTATAAATTTTAATACATATTTTGTAAATACTTATACAAACAAACGGTGCCCCACGAGTGGCATAGTGCATTGCGCACTGAAATGAAAGACGGAAGGTGCCTGGTTGACCTAACCGTTCGGAGTTTTCCGTGGTTTTCTCCGAAACTTAGCATAAATAGGGGTTAGGACCCCTTAGAAAGACCCTCACGGAAGGCATCCCACCCACAGGCCTAGATATCTCGTGTAGAAATTGGCCTTAATCCCACAACAACAACAACAATAAACTAAAGTTTTTTTTTTTTTTTTTTTTTTTTTTTTTTTAATATTTTATTCAACTCTCTCAATGTTTATGTAAAACTTTTTTTTAATAGTATACGTTGTAACGATATGATCATCGTGTAGTACTAATAATTCATAATAGAATTTATTGTCTGTCCCTAAATATAAATGACACAGTTTTAAATAAATGACTCTAATTTAAGCAAACCTAATGTTTTATTTTGAATATTAAGACATAAAATTTAGGCAATAAAAACAAATCGTTCCCCCTCCCGTTTATAAGATGGTACATTTATCTCATAAAAAATACTTCACGGGGAATCTCAATATAACAAAGTCTTTTAAAAGCTTCTTACAACACAACACTTACTTTTACATATTAATAAAAATGAATATTAGTTGTTCAATATTCCTGAAGTTTTCACATAAAAAATTAAAGTATGTGTATGAGATCTTGACCATTTAACTTACTTTCCATTTCTGCGAAACTTATTAAAAGTATCACAAAATAAGCATAAAAACTTATACAGCGAGAGTAAATAAACAAAACATAATTTATTCCTTTTTTATGAACTCGATATTAAAAGTTTAGTACCTTTATGTAAATTTAAAAATAAACATTTCAGTAAATACAACCACTTTCTTACATATTACAAGCTTATAATTATTTTCACACTAGATAATTTAATGTTAATTAATTAACTACTTTTAAACATCAGCTGAGCAGTTGGGAGTTGGACAGTGTGTGAATTGCTAATTTCAAATGCAAACAAAACATCCTTTTATTCTATTTTCTTCGAATAAATGGTGCCCCTTTTGACCAGGATTTTCTATTCTTTCCTGAAGTTTTAATCAGTATTTGCAAATGTCTAGACAAACATACCTACTTGCAAGCTAAAGCTAGCTTTACCAACCCTCATAAAAGAGCTATAATCATGCTATTCATATAAAATTGTACAATGCAATCATTTCAGCTTTAAATTGAGTTCCAGATAAAACAGAAGGTGCAATAAAAATACCAGAAGACAAAAGAATGCTGATTTACATTCACAGCTATTTTGAAAAGGACATTCGCTTGTTCATCTTTCACTCTAAAACAGTGGTTTTACCTTGCATGCAAAAGGACACGCTGCTACTCTTTTGTTATATATAAATAACGATTCAAATAAAAGCAAAAGATAGTAGCGTTTTATAGACGGTCGCAAGTTCGTCACAGTAAAAAATAAAAAAAGACTAATTATACTCTCAAATAAGATTAAAACAATGTTTGCTTTATTCATAAATTACATCATTACTTTGCTCAGTTTCGAAGGATAATGAGGAGAAACACCGAGATGCTTTATAAGTGTGTTTATTATATCCTCTTCTGTATAATCAACTGGCGGCAAGTAATTAAACATAGTACTAATTTTACTTCCTTGAACGAAGCAACAGAAATATTGTAATCTCGTAAAACTGCATTAAGATTTTGACGTAAAAATTGAATTCAATCATTGAAGTAATTAAAACTTTGTAAAATAACACACATAAGAGGTACTTATCGACATTTTTCAAGCATGAACATGGTTATTTAAAATAAAAATATGTATATCCATTTATAAAGACTTTTATTTTATGTGTATTATTTTACGAAGTTATAATTATTTCAATCTTTAAAAAAACAGTTCCTTTCTTTTTAGTGTTTTTTGCCATTTCAATCATTTCTACTTTTATTTTAACAAGTTTCTGTGTGTCTACTTACGCATGTATGATTTATTTTGACCAGGGTTGGGCTCTTGACTCATTGACGTAACATGCCGAAAACTGTCGTAAGTGTCAAAAAATTGTCCCAAACGTAATGCGTATTATTTTTATCAGTCCTTAATAACATTTTATTTGAACTATCAAACTGCAAAACTAATTTAACTTACATATCACCATTCAAATTATTTGTCATGCTAAGACTAAATATTGCCTTACTCGCGCTAAAATCGAGGTCTTAATGTAGGATATTTATCTTGATGAAAACTTTTGGGGTCGCGTTATATTCGGGCTAATACGGTATATATTTCTTCTCCCTTACTTTTCAGCTCGTTTAAAACTCATAAGTAATTATCTGAATTCATTTATGCAATGGTTAATGTTTTTTTTTTTTTGTTTGTTTGTTTGTTTTTAAAGGGGGAGCTTTGTTAAAGCTAAGTCTGTATTCAATGACTGAATCGTAAGTTACCTAAACAATTCTGATCAGTCTAAATATTTGTTTTGCTGTATAAATATAATTTGTTGCTATTCTGTATAAACCACTTACAATATTCCTAGTAAGTGAAGTAACTGTAGTTTGCAATCAAATTAATGATTGGTTATCATCAATACACATAAAATTTTCTAATACTTTTCACATTTTATAATGTTAATAAATTTATAGGGATCGACCGATAGTATCGGCAACCGATAGTATCGGCGCCGATACCTCCTATTTTTTTAGGTATCGGTATCGGTTCTTTCGATTCTAAAAGTATCGGGAAAGTATCGGTTTCTGTTGCTTTCATCCATTTTCACCGATACTTTTCAACCGATACTTCGCTTTTCAGAAGAAAACCACGCAGGCCAACACCATTCTGGAATCTTTATTTTGGTAATGAGATGAGATGGGTCGTTTCATTGGCACATTTGTTTGCGCGAGTGTTTTCGAACTGTGATTTTTTTTTTAAATTCTAACCATCCTGAATGGATGTCGTATAACAAGCAGGCGCGTAGCCAGGAATTTTTCGGGGGGGGGGATATGCGCCTCGAAAATATTTCGGGGGGATATGAACTTATATGTGTATAATAGACGGATTTCATCACTAATCCAAACATTTCGGGGGGATATATCCGATATCTTCCCTGGCTACGCCCCTGTAACCAAGTGTGGTCGAAATTATGGACAAAGAATAGTTAGATGACAGTTTAACAGGACAATCGTCTATTCTTCTAAATTATTTTGAATTGGTGCCCAACGCTAAATACGTTATCTGCAAGGATTGCAAAAAACAAATGTCGAGAGGTAGGCTATAATTTTACTTCAGTTTTATAAAAGTTTATTTTCTCACTGTGTGGACTCGAAAAAGAGTTCATTCATATATATATATATACATATTTATATATATATATACACACACAATGGAATCTCCCTATATCGAACTCGGCTACAGTTAAAAAATTCGCTACAGAGAAAATTTCGTTGTACAGAGATTAGAGATTTTTGCAGCTACTTCAGCAGATATTACAAACTTTTTAGTTAATTCGATGTTTAAAAGTATTAAATTATGATTTTCAATTAAAAATAAATTGGTATTTAATATAAATAAGTTAAACTTACGGTTTCTTACTTTTCATTGTATACATGAAATGTTGAAAAGTAAAGACAATCCACGAATTTAGAGAATAAAATATGTAATGCATTTCAAAATTCCGTTATCTTACATTGTATTGCATTCTGTGATTTTAAATTTTCATAAGAATATTCACATTTTAAAAGTCTGCTGAAAATAGTGAGGCACATTTTCTGCCATTTAGAAACGCTTTTTAATGGTTTTGAGAGGTTGAAGAATTAAAGTATGATTTGGTTTTGGACGTGAAGCGCAGGGCCTTATTATTATATGGACAAATCGGGACTTTGCCCAGGGCAAAGTTTTAAATATTTTTTCTGAAATATTATATACAAATTTTATGAAAAATATAATAAATTTCATAGTTTGGGGGCCCCCAAATCTATCAATGCCCGGTGCCTCTGTTGGTCATAATCGGGCGCTGATGAAGTGTCTTCATTATCGGAGACAGTTTCACTTTCCTGGCCTCCATTTTTATCATCTGTTACTCTTCCACTCAATGGTCTGTTCAAAAATTAAAATTTTCTTCAAAACTAACAAAAAAAAAATCAAAGGTAAATCTGAAATATTCCCCTATGGGAAGATAAGCTCTTCTTCGTTATATGGAGAATGTTTATAGTGTTATTTAAGCCTTAAAGTTACGTTTCCATGAAAAATTTCGTTATAGGGAGATTCTACTGTATATATAAGCTTTTGATATCGTTGGAGAAAGTCTAGCTCTTGGTATAGATTTTACTCTTAAGAGACATGCTTTAAATTTTTATTTAAAAAAAAATTGGCGCAAGGACAGCTGATTCGGCTTGGGTAAGATATAGAAATGGATGACAAATTGATGGAGGAGACGGTCCTTGGCATTGTTTGATATTTCAGGGGATGACGACCTTTAAAGTTTTAAAGCAGGTATGGGCAACCTTTAAAAAGTTGTGAGCCAAACTTTAGGATAATAGCGAAGTCGCGGGCCAAACTTGCGGATTTTAGAGAAAGTGGCGGGCCGTATAATTGGGATTTATATCGGATATTGAATGGTTTATACGGAGTTTTCAAATGTTCCGCGGGCCGGATCAAAAGCCGTGGCGGGCCACATCCGGTCCGCGGGCCCGCCATTGCCCATATGTGTCTTAAAGCGTAATATTTCAGCCTTCAGCTTGAGGAATTTGTTTCTATTTAGCGTATAGTACTTCAGATACAGACATTTTAATATTAGTCAGTCGGAAATATTTGAAACCGAAAGTAGCACTCTGCTATCGGAAGTGAATCGTATTTCTGCGCATGCAAACGGGGATAGGGTTTGAACCGATTGACGTTTGTCGGACATATCCCCCCCCCCATGGTGCCCGTCTGCAAACGTAAAAAAGGCGCCCCTTTTGTGCTCTATAGAGCAGTGGTTCCCAAACTATGGTCCGCGACCTATTGTTGGGTCACGGGAGCAATTTTGGTGGGTCGAAAAGGGTGGGAAAAATTAAACTTTAGCATTTTATATATGTAGTAAACTATACTATTTTATATAGCCTATATTGGTTATCGTTATGTAGTAGTAGGTCGCGAAAAAAAAAAAATCTAGTTGAAGTTTTTTTGAAGAGAAGGACAAAAAAGTTTGGGAACCAGTGCTCTAGATCAAGATTTTCAAAGTTTTAGTTCAAAATGGCCCCCCTTTCGACGATGGCACCCAAACCTTGCTTACCGTGCCACGCCGTCCCTGCTCAGAGCTTAGAGTTAAAACAGATAAAATTGGTTCATATCAATCACAGAAAAACATGTTAACAATGATCATAAAAACAAAAACACTGAAGATCAATCTCATTAAATATGGATACTTTAAATAGCAACTTCTTTTTAAGATTTGAAAATTGAATTTAGTTTATCATTTTTGGATTTTTCTTTAACCTTCATTTAATCTCGTCATTTTTAAGCATATTTTACTTAGACCCTCCAAGGCGTAGCTTGAAAACGAGCAAAAATATTTTTCTTCATATTGTAGCTGTTTCAATGACAAAATTAATGATACTAAAATTATAAATGAAACCGATATGTAAAAACAATTTATTCCTTCTTTGTGTCGCAAAGAAGTTAACTTTTTGACAGTGACTTGAAAACTGGCGTCTCCCGTGAACTTTAATTATGTTGATCCAGCAGTTAAATGATTCAATTTTAAAACATTACACTGTTTGACAATTCGTATCAAAAGTACGAATTATCAAACATTTAATGATTTTATTATCTATCAGGTTAATAAGAGAACGTAGATTTGTGTATCAATCTGTCTGTTTTGAGAAGTGTAATAATTATCAATATCTAATAATAATTTAAAAAGTTGAAGCTGTATTAGTATAATTAGGAATACTAATTGTTATTTAGTTTATTTCAAATTTTGGGGTAAAAAACATATTTCTTGCGAATAGTATTTGGTTTATATATAAGGAAAACACAGGAATAATCGATGTGTACCTGTTCTTCGTACGGAAAAGATCAAATACATGGATCATCCGGATTAATTGTAACCCTGTCCGGAGAAACGAACTATTCGGATTTTTAAAAAGAACTTAAAAATGATCATATGAGTTCATATTAAAAAGAAATCTTGCTAAAACATTTAATAGTTCACTTAGTGATTAAATAATTGTAATATATCCCTTTAACTCAACCCCCCGTATTTGTGTTCTGTCAATCCTAAATGAGGGGCATCTACCTTAGGGGGGATCTTGGGCAGAGGACTTTTTAAGGGAGTCTAAAGCATATTCACGTAACATCTGGAGAAAATCGCCCAAAACTCTAGACCACTAGATCGACAGCCACGCGCGGAAAAAGAATTCGGAACCTGCACACTAAGACGCTTCCCAGTGTTTATCTTTTTATAAATTCGGCCATTCGTCGGCGTGATTGAATAGAAAAAAAAAAAACACTAGAACTACTGTAAATTCACACTTCAATGTATCCACTGCTTTTTCTTTTTAATGCTTTCTAATGGGATCAAATTTCATCATGCTGTTATACATTTTAACGAGAACTACACTCTCGTTACAAAAACTGCCTAGAATACAGATGTAGGTTTAAATGACATTAAATTATGCAAAGTATCGGTATCGGTTAAGTATCGGTATCGGTCGATACCATAACTTAAAAGTATCGGTATCGGCGAAAATGTGGTATCGGTCGATCCCTATAAATTTATTATTCAGAACAAGCACAGTTAATTGCAGAGCATAATTTATGGCATTCAGATTTTAATATACATTTATTTTATTGTATAAATACAGTAGTAGCTTGTTATTATTGTGTATTCTAAGCAGCTTGTTGAACCAAAATCATACATGGGTATTTCCAACAAAATAGTTTGTACTGTCAAAAACTGTCCAGACGATTAGTCAAGTGCCTAGAGTTTAAAAAAAAAAAAAAAAAACATTGAAAACGTAATTTTTGTTCAAAAAATAGTTTTACATTACTTTGGAGCAGAATTTTAGGTTTTAGAAAGTTACTGTCAAAACTACATAAAAAGGGGTTTTCGACATGACAGTTAAAACCGCATAAGGCCATCAATTGTCAAAAATTTAATAACCCTGATTTTGATAGGCCGTGATTCCAAACGTCTGACGTATGTAACTCGCATACTTCAGAAAACAACTAGACGTAGAATGTTGAAATTATGTATTTTGAACTGTTGTAACATATTTTACCTGTGCGCACCTCCCTTGAATATTGCATTTGATTGGGCAGTTTATTTACAGAACCATCCAAAAATCTTACAATACGTTAAGGTCTATGAGCAGCTTCAATACATTAAAAGTCTATGGTCAATCCTTTTTTGCGCTATGCCGAAAATCTCGCTGTCGCCAAGCTTGAAGACTTTTGACACAATATCACCAAATTTGGGACCATACATACACACAAATTGGAAAAAAAAAAAAAAAAAAAAAAAAAAGTTTCTTAAACTGAATTTAGATATTATATGGGTGAGAAATCGTCAAACCTTAATATCGAAGTACTGTATCTCAATTTCAAATTAAATAAGTTCGAATGAAGTGCATCAAAAATGTATGTATGTAAATTAAAAGTCATGAGACGTTCTTTTGAGTGTTCCTGTAGAATAACTATGAATAACACAGACCATTTTCAAAGGAGAGCATTATTTTGAGAGCCTTAATGAAATGTGTGACAACTTTGTTTTCTTTCACAAAACCGAATATCTTTAAAATACGTTTCCAAGAATGACTGCCCATAGAGTGCAATGTATTGGATTCCCCCCCCCCTCGTGTAAAAGAACTATGAATACTAATTACACCATTTTCAATAAGGTACATAGAAAAAGCATATAAATTTCGCCTAAGTCGATGTATATTTACGGCAGTTAGAACACGAGACGGGTGGACAACAGAACGGACAAACCGAAATCATAAACACCTCTAACTTGTTGGTAAGTTAAAATATAAATATTCCTCTTAATACAACATAACAGTATCGAACGAATACGGCGCGCGAGAAATTTATTCTTTTAAGGGTTAGCAGTCTAAAATTAATTTTCCAAGCGCTAAAAAATCAAAGTTTGCAATTTTGTTACATGTAAATCCGTTAATGCGATTAATGGATTTATTAATTAGAACAACCACTTTTGGGCTTGGTTGGAGAAATTCCTTGGACCGACGTAACAGTCTCCAACATTGGCGACTTTTGAGGGAGGCATAGGAACGTCGTCGGATTATTAGCTAATTATATTGCAGGATAGTATATCCTTTAAATGGATGCCTGTCTCAAAACTGCCATCGACCGTATTGTATTGGAATTATTTTGAGTGGCCTTCTAGAAGAACTATTAACGATACAGACACTATTTTACATGAAAAGCTTCACCTTGTAATCCTTAATAACATGTACTAATTTTGTTTCATTTCAAATAGCACAATATCTCTAAAACTAGAAGTCAAAACTCGTTGTTGAGGCAATTACAACGGGCGATAGAAAAAAAAACATTTGACGAAAGCATGTGCACACTCAATATATTTAATCTTCGCCTACCTAAAATAAATAACTTCATATTCAATTTTTAATATATACCCAAATCGAATTTCATGCTCTTCTAAAAACGTGCAGAAACTTTTGGAATTAGAAAGATTTCGTTTTGTGTACACAGCCTTTTTTGGGGGAAAAAATACTATGTAATCTGGAAAAGTTATTTTAAACGAATTGTAATCACGCTTTCCTTACAAAGCCTGATGACCGTTATGAATATGACGCCATATCGATTACGACAGCTCATTTTGTCGCGCAAATGATTCCCTTTTTTGATTCTCGGAAATAAAATAGAGCTGAAAATAGCAAAAAATCACTTAAAAATTAGGGAACAGGTGGATTTTCAGATTTTTAAAATAGCACAGATTTTTTTATACTTTTATACATAATCGTGAAAATTTTCAAGCGTATCGTACAAATGGTGTAGATGTTACTATTACGAATTTATGCATTTTAATCTTTTTGAAATTTTTAATCTTCTTGGAGTAATGGTGGTAAAATATTTATAATGAAGTGGTTACTCGGAATGGTTACAGAGCGGTCAGTGATCAGCGTAACTATAAAGCAGGATTCTCAAATCGAATTTCATGCTCTTCTGGGAACGGACGGGAACTTTTCGCAATCGAACGATTTCGTTTCGCAGTAAGGATGGACGCGAGAAATCTCGCATTGTCTCACGATCTCGTCTCGCAATTATATTTTGCGAGACATGACAGAGTTTTGCCACGCGCGAGAATTCTCGTCTCACATAAATTACGAATTTCTTTTCAATCAGAATTGTACTGCTGTATTTGAGGAGGTATGCCATCCTGAGATGGGAGGGTACACTTTGCCTGAAGTCTTGCGTTGAAGTTTAACTTGCGTCTCCTTGTTATCGTTCCTGGTATGCTATCAGCACTCTACAATACACACAAACACGTAACATTTAAAATTAGGACAGCACGAGGGATATACAAAATACACAAAGGAGAGGAATAAAGGAAGAAACTGGAAAAAAGAAAGAAAACAGAGAAGAGTAGAATACAGAAAAATAATAAGTAAACAGGGGATAGGGGGTATGATATAAGTCCAAAGCCTGACCATATTTAAATGGGGCCCAGGGTCTTGCGTCCCTGGGGTCCTTTTTACTATCACAAGCAGTTTAACCCATTTTTCACCGCTGTTGAGTTTTGCAATGCAAAGCCTTTTACAGATTTCCTAAAATGAATTTTAAAATTACATATATCTGAGCAAGCTACATTTAAAAATTATTTTTATTTTAATGCATTTGCAACCCATTTGTGTCATTAGCTCATATGGACGCTAAGCCAGGGATGGCTATTATATGACACTCCTGTTCGTACTTCTGAAATTTCATTTTAAGAAACGATAAAACTATAATATCAACTTCAACTATCCTTTATAAAAGAAATATGTTTATATTTTTTATCATTTATGCTTAGTGCTTATGATGCTGTTTTTTGGGGGGTACTATGCTGTTTAAGACGTTTTCCACTTAAAATGTTTGATCAAATCTGGGAAAAGTTCCACTGAATATATATTGTTATATGTCTATCTTAGATAATAATTTTGTGGGGGAAAAAAAACCCTCCATGTATAAATTTGTACACATACAATAATAATTACAGAATGATTTTTTTAAAGAAACCATTCATTTTAATTTACGCAGAGTAATCGTTGCTTGTAAATAGAAACCAATAGTATTCAATCATCTTGTTAGAGAATTTTTTTTTTTAGATTATTCTTTTAATTAGATCCCCCCCCACACACACACACACACACTGGTCACTGATGTCACCATAGATATTCGGTTTCATAGCTCTGATAATTGTCGTTTTTTGTAAATATTTAGATAGCTTAAAAACGAGGTTTTTCAAATAAAAAAATATCAAAATCAAACTTATTTAGAATGTCTGGCTGTAATTATTATTAAAATAGTTGATGCAAGTATGCTTACTTTGACATTTTATGCTCTAATTGTGTGCTTCATAATTGTGATTTTTTGTTTACTTATAATATTGGCTACGTTGCATCAAAATGGATGAATACGTATGTAATTAAATCTTGTGGATATTTCACATTTTTCTCTTAAATAAACTAATATTTATAAAGAGCGATTTCGCTAATACAACGCAGGGTCTCAGCAGAGCGTTCAAAGATCCATGTTGAGAAACAACCCTGGTCACAAGTCTTCTCACACACAAGTGTCATAAGTTCTACTTGGAGACAATTTTGGTTGGAGTCAGGGATCAGCGTAGTAGGATGATACGCTTGTAACTTTCCATAGAGCGCAATGTATTGGGAATATTTTGAGTGTTCCTGCAGAAAAAATATAAATGCTACATAGGCCATTTTCAATAGGGTGCATGGTACAATAGATAGGAATAACATGCATAAATAAATTTCGTAGAAATCGATGCCATATTTACGGTAGTTAGATCATGGACGGACAGACAGACAAATCGAAATCATATACACTTTTCAATCTCGTTTGAAAGTGCTAAAAAACTTTTAAAAGTTTAAATTCTCTCACTTGTTCTCTCTCTCACACACATGCGTGTATATCTATCAAAAAAGAAATACATTTAAATTGCATGAGATCATATCTGATCATATTTTTAACCATTCTGATCATTTTGATGAAAATATAATCAGAAACCTGATCATATTTTCATCAGTATCTATATAAATAAAATTACTCTTGTCTGCGCATTACTTGTAGTTCAAAAGTTTTGCAATTTCTATCCGCTCCAAACACCTGGGAGCCCAATACGATACGACCATCCAACCCCCCTCCCCCCCAAAAAAGTATGTTTAGGTCGCTCTGCTATTCTGTCCATGACGTTCTTTTGTTCGCGTAAAGTAAAAATGGTGGAAAGTTGAAGGATAAATTTGATGATATGAGTGGTCACTTTATAGCCGTCGGGGAAAAAAAAAAAAATAGAATCAGATTTTGAGTTTTTATAAAAAAATTATCCAAAATCCTCCTCGGCGTATCACGCAATAATGACTCAAGAAAATGAAATAAATTCAGTACAACTTAAGTGGTCACTAAGTGCAAACTATAGGCGTCTTTTTTTACTTCCTTGTACGTAGTATAAGGAAGTAATGTGATCCCGAAAAATTTTGGGGGCCAAATTTCGACAAAAAAACCGATTTTGACTACCTCTAAAATAAATTTTTTTCGATGCATCCTATCGTAGGCTAGCATGCACGATCATATTAACGCGTCTGCAACTCATTTTGACCAGCGGCGAGTCTGCTGTGGCCAGTTTTTCCATGCCGTCTGTACGTACGTACGTATGTATGTAACTCGCATATCTCAAAAACTATTGGTCGTAGAATGTTGAGATTTGATATTTAGGATTGTTCTATGATCTAGTTGTGCACCTCCCCTTTTGGTGGCAATCGATTGGATAGTTTATGTACAGGACCGCCCAAAAGATTCGAAATACATTACGCTCTATGGGCCGAAATTCATTAAACTCGCCTAACTCAAAAGCTATTAGGCGTAGAATGTCGAAACTTCATATTTTGGATAGTTGTAACATCTAGTTGTGCACCTCTCCTTTTGGTTCCATTCGACTGGATAGTTTATCTACAGGACTGCCCAAAACATTCGAAATACATTACGCTCAATCGGCCGAAACTCATTAAACTCGCATATCTCAAAAACTATTAGGCGTAGAATGTCGAAACTTCATATTTTGGATTGCTGTAACATCTAGTTGTGCACCTCCCCTTTCGATTCCATTCGACTGGATAGTTTATCTACAGAACCGCCCAAAAGATTCGAAATACATTACGCTCTATGGGCCGAAATTCATCAAATCGTTTTTTAGAAGTATTGGGCTATTTCAAACGACTCAGAAGTGATGTATGCTGTAAAGAGTTAGAAAATGAATTTCTCCATTAAAAAAGGTGTCTTTATCATTTGTAGTTCTGCTACAGGAACACTCAAAAGATTTCCAATACATTACGGTCAATGGCAATTTTAGGGGCATTCATCCATTTCAAGCACAATACCGTCCTACCACATAAGTTAGGTAATGTTCCGACCACGGTCACGTGCCTCCCTCAAGAACTATGCCAAAAGTCGCCAAGCTTGGCGACTTTTGGTGTACGTGTGTGCATATTTAACTCTCAAATCTCAAAAACTATTATGAAATTTCATATATAAGAATGTTGTAACATCTAGTTGTGTATCTCGATTTTGGTTCCAATCTACTGGAGAGTTTATATACAGGACCACCGAAAAGAATTTTAGTACTTTAATGTCTATGGACATCTTCAATATAATACAACAGTAGACAGTCATTGTTTGGTACATGCCCAAAAACTCGCCGTCTGTCCTCGACCTTGGCGAGTTTTGGCGAAATATCGCCAAATTTGGCGATAGTCAGTCAATTGGTCCATGCCCAAAGTATCGCCATTTGTCATCGTTCTTGGCGAGTTTTGGCGAAATATCGCCAAATTTGGCGATAATCTGTCATTGTTTGGTTCATGCTTAAAATCTCGCCAAATTTCGTCGACATTGACGAGTTTCGCCGAAATATCGCCAAATTTGGCGCCAAAAATTATTTCATATTTTGTATAACACTAAAACTTTAACCCGTAGATTTTTGAACTTTTGTATTTAGAAATATTGTAATATCTAACTGTTTTCCATATCTTTTTTGACAGCAATCGACTGAGAATTTATTTACAGGGTGAGCCAAATGACTTTAAATACATTGAGGTGTATGGATGCATTCAATTCATTGAAAGTCTGTGGTCAATGACTACTTTGGCTATCCCCAAAATCTCGCAGACTATCTCAAGTTTGTCGGCTTTTGGTGAAATATCGCCAAATAAAGTGTCAGAAGGAAATATTTCAAATTGAACTCAGCTTGGCGATATCGAAATATTTGTCTAGAAATCGCTAAACCTTACTATTATTGATATTTTATCTCTTTCAAACAAATAAGTTTAGAGGAAGTGCGTCGAAAATATTTTTGATCTAATGGACGTGCAAGGAAGTCATGTGTTGGACACATCAGATTTTTTTTTTTTTTTTAAACTATTAGATGTTGCGGAAAGTTATTATCCAAAATGTGTAAATTGTTGTTCGTGCATCACTCCAAAAACCGCTAAAACGTATAATATAAAATTTACTGTCATGAAAGGTGATCATTTAAATCATCATTTAACTATAGGTGTTGATTTTTTTCAACATTTTGCGAAAATTTATTCAAAATGTGTAAATATTTGTTTTCGCATCAAGTACAAATCACTGAAGAGAATGAAATAAAATTTAGCATCACCATCGGCACTTACACTACAAGAATCCAAAATTTTTTAGACTTTGAGATTAATGAAAATAGCGTAAACGTTCGTTAAATTCGACAGCACAGTTTCCGCTATAGCGGGCGGGAATTAAACAATAGGGAGTTTGTGCATGGCAATTTCACTCACGGTAACGCTAACATTAAATGCCATTGTACAATACAGCGCATGCGCACATAGAAAGTAAGTTTCATGATTCAAGCTTCTTCGCTCATGGCTCAAGCTCATGATTCAAGCTTCTTCAAGCTTCTTAGTAGCGGATAGTGTTAGCGTTAACGTAGGAAAAAAATCTGATGTGTCCAACACATGACTTCCTTGCACGTCCATTAGATCAAAAATATTTTCGACGCACTTCCTCTAAACTTATTTGTTTGAAAGAGATAAAATATCAATAATAGTAAGGTTTAGCGATTTCTAGACAAATATTTCGATATCGCCAAACTGAGTTCAATTTGAAAGATTTCCTTCTAACACTTTATTTGGCGATATTTCACCAAAAGCCGACAAACTTGAGATAGTCTGCGAGATTTTGGGGATAGCCAAAGTAGTCATTGACCACAGACTTTCAATGAATTGAATGCATCCATACACCTCAATGTATTTAAAGTCATTTGGCTCACCCTGTAAATAAATTCTCAGTCGATTGCTGTCAAAAAAGATATGGAAAACAGTTAGATATTATAATATAGTTCTAAATACAAAAGTTCAAAAATCTACGGGTTAAAGTTTTAGTGTTATACAAAATATGAAATAATTTTTGGCGCCAAATTTGGCGATATTTCGGCGAAACTCGTCAATGTCGACGAAATTTGGCGAGATTTTAAGCATGAACCAAACAATGACAGATTATCGCCAAATTTGGCGATATTACGCCAAAACTCGCCAAGAACGATGACAAATGGCGATACTTTGGGCATG
The DNA here is from genome assembly GCA_038373885.1 of Cheiracanthium punctorium. NCBI lineage: Eukaryota > Metazoa > Arthropoda > Arachnida > Araneae > Cheiracanthiidae > Cheiracanthium > Cheiracanthium punctorium. The sequence goes on from JAWZYV010014142.1 coordinate 18,002, forward strand.
GACCAAATGACTGACTATCGCCAAATTTGGCGATATTTCGCCAAAACTCGCCAAGGTCGAGGACAGACGGCGAGTTTTTGGGCATGTACCAAACAATGACTGTCTACAGTTGTATTATATTGAAGATGTCCATAGACATTAAAGTCCTAAAATTCTTTTCGGTGGTCCTGTATATAAACTCTCCAGTAGATTGGAACCAAAAATCGAGATACACAACTAGATGTTACAACATTCTTATATATGAAATTTTTATAATAGTTTTTGAGATTTGAGAGTTAAATATGCACACACGTACACCAAAATTTGCCAAGCTTGGCGACTTTTGGCATAGTTCTTGAGGGAGGCACGTGACCGTGGTCGGAACATTACCTAACTTATGTGGTAAGACGGTATTGTGCTTGAAATGGATGAATGCCCCTAAAATTGCCATTGACCGTAATGTATTGGAAATCTTTTGAGTGTTCCTGTAGCAGAACTGTAAATGATAAAGACACCTTTTTTAATGGAGAAATTCATTTTCTAACTCTTTTCAGCATATATCACTTCTGAGTCGTTTGAAATAGCCCAATACCTCTAAAAAACGCTTTGATGAATTTCGGCCCATAGAGCGTAATGTATTTCGAATCTTTTAGGCGGTTCTGTAGATAAACTATCCAGTCGAATGGAACCGAAAGGGGAAGAGAACAACTAGATGTTACAACAATCCTAAATATAAAGTTTCAACATTCTACGCCTAATAGTTTTTGAGATATGCGAGTTTAATGAATTTCGGCCCATTGAGCGTAATGTATTTCGAATGTTTTGGGCGGTCCTATAGATAAACTATCCAGTCGAATGGAACCAAAAGGGGAAGTGCACAACTAGATGTTACAACTATCCAAAATATGAAGTTTCGAAATTCTACGCCTAATAGTTTTTGAGTTAGGCGAGTTTAATGAATTTCGGCCCATAGAGCGTAATGTATTTCGAATCTTTTGGGCGGTCCTGTACATAAACTATACATTCGATTGCAACCAAAAGGGGAGATGCACAACTAGATCATAGAACAATCCTAAATATCAAATCTCAACATTCTACGACCAATAGTTTTTGAGATATGCGAGTTACATACATACGTACGTACAGACGGCATGGAAAAACTGGCCACAATAGACTCGCCGCTGGTCAAAATGAGTTGCAGACGCATTAATATGATCGTGCATGATAGCCTACGATGAGATGCATCGAAAAAATTTTTAAAATTCAATTTAGAGGTAGTCAAAATCGGTTTTTTTGTTGAAATTTGGCCCCCAAAATTTTTCGGGATCACATTACTTCCTTATACTACGTACAAGGAAGTAAAAAGGTATGCACAAACTCCCTAATATTCATGGGCGCCGGCAGAATACTGCCCGGGGGGGGGGTAAAGACTTCTCAAGGGGGGGCAAAGACTACTTTAACGTATGGTTACCATGTTGGAAAGAGCAAAAAATCAAGAGGGAAACACTGCATACAAAAATCCAGGAAGGGGGCATTGCCCCCCTTGCCCTATGCTGCCGGCGCCCATGCTAATATTAGTTATAAACGGTTAATTACGAAGATCGTGTACAACGAATAATTATGAGGACACGCTGACAGTAAAAATACGAACAGAAAAATATTTTCAGAGACATAAATATGTTGTATTTATTCATTCAATCATTCATTTTGATGGCCAATTAAATCTCATCTCATGTCAATAGAATAGACATCACTCAACCAAGAGCGTAATGGAACGCTAACATTAAATGCCATTGTACAATACAGCGCATGCGCACATAGAAAGTAAGTTTCATGATTCAAGCTTCTTCGCTCATGGCTCAAGCTCATGATTCAGGCTCCTTCAAGCTTCTTAGTAGCGGATAGTGTTAGCGTTAACGTAGGAAAAAAATGTGATGTGTCCAACACATGACTTCCTTGCACGTCTATTAGATCAAAAATATTTTCGACGCACTTCCTCTAAACTTATTTCTTTGAAAGAGATAAAATATCAATAATAGTAAGATTTAGCGATTTCTAGCCAAATATTTCGACATCGCCAAACTGAGTTCAATTTGAAAGATTTCCTTCTAACACTTTATTTGGCGATATTTCACCAAAAGCCGACAAACTTGAGATAGTCTGCGAGATTTTGGGGATAGCCAAAGTAGTCATTGACCACAGACTTTCAATGAATTGAATGCATTCATACACCTCAATGTATTTAAAGTCATTTGGCAAACCCTGTAAATAAATTCTCAGTCGATTGCTGTCAAAAAAGATATTGAAAACAGTTAGATATTACAATAGTTCTAAATACAAAAGTTCAAAATTCTACGGGTTAAAGTTTTACAGTTATACAAAATACGAAATAATTTTTGGGGCCAAATTTGGCGATATTTCGGCGAAACTCGTCAATTTCGACGACATTTGGCGAGATTTTAAGCATGAACCAAACAATGACAGATTATCGCCAAATATGGCGATATTTCGCCAAGAACGATGACAAATGGCGATACTTTGGGCATGGACCAAATAACTGAATATCGCCAACTTTGGCGATATTTCGCCAAAACTCGCCAAGGCCGAGGACAGACGGTGAGATTTTGGGCATGTACCAAACAATGACCGTCTACAGTTGTATTATATTGAAGATGTCCATAGACATTAAAGTACTGAAATTCTTTTCGGTGGTCCTGTAAATAAACTCTCCAGCAGATTGGAACCAAAAATCGAGATGCACAACTAGATGTTACAACAATCTTATATATAAAATTTCATAATAGTTTTTGAGGTTTGAGAGTTAAATATACACACACGTCACTAAAAGTCGCCAAGCTTGGCGACTTTTGGCACAGTTCTTGAGGGAGGCACGTGACCGTGGTCGGACCATTACCTAACTTATGTGGTAAGACGGTATTGTGCTTGAAATGGATGAATGCCCCTAAAATTGCCATTGACCGTAATGTATTGGAAATCTTTTGAGTGTTCCTGTAGCAGAACTGTAAATGATAAAGACACCTTTTTTAATGGAGAAATTCATTTTCTAACTCTTTTCAGCATATATCACTTCTGAGTCGTTTGAAATAGCCCAATACCTCTAAAAAACGCTTTGATGAATTTCGGCCCATAGAGCGTAATGTATTTCGAATCTTTTAGGCGGTTCTGTAGATAAACTATCCAGTCGAATGGAACCGAAAGGGGAAGTGAACAACTAGATGTTACAAATATCCAAAATATGAAGTTTGGACGTTCTACGCCTAATAGTTTTTGAGATATGCGAGTTTAATGAATTTCGGCCCATTGAGCGTAATGTATTTCGAATGTTTTGGACAGTCCTGTAGATAAACTATCCAGTCGAATGGAACCAAAAGGGGAGGTGCACAACTAGATGTTACAAATATCCAAAATATGAAGTTTGGACATTCTACGCCTAATAGCTTTTGAGTTAGGCGAGTTTAATGAATATCGGCCCATAGAGCGTAATGTATTTCGAATCTTTTGGGCGGTCCTGTACATAAACTATCCATTCGATTATCACCAAAAGGGGAGGTGCACAACTAGATCATAGAACAATCCTAAATATCAAATCTCAACATTCTACGACCCATAGTTTTTGAGATATGCGAGTTACATACATATGTACGTACAGACGGCATGGAAAAACTGGCCACAATAGACTCGCCGCTGGTCAAAATGAGTTGCAGACGCATTAATATGATCGTGCATGATAGCCTACGATGAGATGCATCGAAAAAATTTTTAAAATTCAATTTAGAGGTAGTCAAAATCGGTTTTTTTGTCGAAATTTGGCCCCCAAAATTTTTCGGGATCACATTACTTCCTTATACTACGTACAAGGAAGTAAAAAGGTATGCACAAACTCCCTAATACATAGCTGCCAACCTTCCAAGGAAAAAATAAGGAACACAGCACGTGCTCATAAAATTAGAAATAAGGAACAAATTGTGTGATTATGAAATGTATACAATTAAAGATCTTACATTAACAAAATTAAACTATCATGTGTAGAGAGATGATATGCATATATAAGCATTAATTTATAAAAATAAAATATACTTAACTTAGCTCAGTTTCTACAATACACTTAAATGTTTAATGTAATAAATACTTGAAAGAATAAAAATCTGATGTGTCCAACACATGACTTCCTTGCACGTCCATTAGATCAAAAATATTTTCGACGCACTTCCTCTAAATTTATTTGTTTGAAAGAGATAAAATATCAATAATAGTAAGGTTTAGCAATTTCTAGCCAAATATTTCGATATCGCCAAGCTGAGTTCAATTTGAAAGATTTCCTTCTGACACTTTATTTGGCGATATTTCACCAAAAGCCGACAAACTTGAGATAGTTTGCGAGATTTTGGGGATAGCCAAAGTAGTCATTGACCACAGACTTTCAATGAATTGAATGCATCCATACACCTTAATGTATTTAAAGTCATTTGGCTCACCCTGTAAATAAATTCCCAGTCGATTGCTGTCAAAAAAGATATTGAAAACAGTTAGATATTACAATAGTTCTAAATACAAAGTTAAAAAAATCTACGGGTTAAAGTTTTAGAGTTATACAAAATAGGAAATAATTTTTGGCGCCAAATTTGGCGATATTTCGGCGAAACTCGTCAATGTCGACGACATTTGGCGAGATTTTAAGCATAAACCAAACAATGACAGATTATCGCCAAATTTGGCGATATTTCGCCAAAACTCGCCAAGAACGATGACAAATGGCGATACTTTGGGCATGAACGAAATGACTGACTATCGCCAAATTTGGCGATATTTCGCCAAAACTCGCCAAGGTCGAGGACAGACGGCGAGATTTTGGGCATGTACCAAACAATGACTGTCTACAGTTGTATTATAATGAAGATGTCCATAGACATTAAGGTACTGAAACTCTTTTCGGTGGTCCTGTAAATAAACTCTCCAGTAGATTGGAACCAAAAATCGAGATGCACAACTAGATGTTACAACATTCTTATATATGAAATTTCATAATAGTTTTTGAGATTTGAGAGTTAAATATGCACACACGTACACCAAAAGTCGCCAAGCTTGGCGACTTTTGGCATAGTTCTTGAGGGAGGCACGTGACCGTGGTCGGACCATTACCTAACTTATGTGGTAGGACGGTATTGTGCTTGAAATGGATGAATGCCCCTAAAATTGCTATTGACCGTAATGTATTGGAAATCTTTTGAGTGTTCCTGTAGCAGAACTATAAATGATAAAGGCACTTTTTTTAATAGAGAAATTCATTTTCTAACTCTTTACAGCATATATCACTTCTGAGTCGTTTGAAATAGCCCAATACCTCTAAAAAACGCTTTGATGAATTTCGGCCCATAGAGCGTAATGTATTTCGAATTTTTGGGCGGTCCTGTAGATAAACTATTCAGTCGAATGGAACCGAAAGGGGAGGTGCACAACTAGATGTTACAACAATCTTAAATATAAAGTTTCAACATTCAACGCCTAACAGTTTTTGAGATATGCCAGTTTAATGAATTTCGGCCCATTGAGTGTAATGTATTTCGAATGTTTTGGGCAGTCCTGTAGATAAACTATCCAGTCGAATGGAACCAAAAGGGGAGGTGCACAACTAGATGTTACAACTATCCAAAATATGAAGTTTCGACATTCTACGCCTAGTAGCTTTTGAGTTAGGCGAGTTTAATGAATTTCGGCCCATAGAGCGTAATGTATTTCGAATCTTTTGGGCGGTCCTGTACATAAACTATCCATTCGATTGCCACCAAAAGGGGAGGTGCACAACTAGATGTTACAACTATCCAAAATATGAAGTTTCGACATTCTACGCCTCATAGCTTTTGAGTTAAGCGAGTTTAATGAATTTCGGCCCATAGAGCGTAATGTATTTCGAATCTTTTGGGCGGTCCTGTACATAAACTATCCATTCGATTGCCACCAAAAGGGGAGGTGCACAACTAGATCATAGAACAATCCTAAATATCAAATCTCAACATTCTACGACCAATAGTTTTTGAGATATGCGAGTTACATACATACGTACGTACGTACGTACGTACACACGTACGTACGTACGTACAGACGGCATGGAAAAACTGGCCACAGTAGACTCGCCACTGGTCAAAATGAGTTGCAGACGCGTTAATATGATCGTGCATGCTAGCCTACGATGAGATGCATCGAAAAAATTTTTAAAATTCAATTTAGAGGTAGTCAAAATCGGTTTTTATGTCGAAATTTGGCCCCCAAAATTTTTCGGGATCACATTACTTCCTTATACTACGTACAAGGAAGTAATAAGATAAATATCATTCAATTAAATTTATTAACTTGTCTACAAGGATAAATGATTTACCAAAAGCTAAATATGTACACAATTTTCCTTTTTTCTTATAATTTTTAAAAATTCTTACACAGAATCTGAAAAACGGAACATTTTGGCTTAAAAACGTATTTACGAAACAAAGCTCAAAAAACGGAACGAATCCGTATAAAACGGAACACTTGGTAGCTATGCTAATATTCATGGGCGCCGGCAGAATACTGCCCGGGGGGGGGGGGGGTAAAGACTACTCTAGGGGGGCAAAGACTACTCAAGGGGGGGGCAAAGACTACTTTAACGTATGGTTACCATGTTGGAAAGAGCAAAAAATCAAGAGGGAAACACTGCATACAAAAAATCCAGGAGGGGGCATTGCCCCCCTTGCCCTATGCTGCCGGCGCCCATGCTAATATTAGTTATAAACGGTTAATTACGAAGATCGTGTACAACGAATAATTATGAGGACACGCTGACAGTAAAAATACGAACAGAAAAATATTTTCAGAGACATAAATATGTTGTATTTATTCATTCAATCATTCATTTTGATGGCCAATTAAATCTCATCTCATGTCAATAGAATAGACATCACTCAACCAAGACGATAGAACATCGTTTACCAAGAGATCATTGATTGAATAATTTTTACATGCAATTGACACACCATTAATGTACAACGGAACTACGCAAAGGCGGTGTTCCCAGTGTGAATGCGGTCGACGTATTTTTCTTTTTGGCTACGAAGAGTGACATCCAATTGTTTGGCTTCTTCCATTCGGAGTCATCGCTGTGTCATCCAGTGTTTATCTTCCTATAGCGCCTGCCTCTGTCGTTTCTTTGAAGAGTAGTGTTTCTCATCCGAAGAGACCTTGGCCTGCTGCCAGTCTCATTCTTGCCTGGTAATCGTATCCGAACAAAATGAAAAATCGTTTGATGTGGTTAATGTAAACAAGTACTAACTTTTATCTTATTTTCGTGTAATTAATATGACAAAATCTTGAACTTTACGAGATCGTTACAACCTTCAGTACCTTTTGAATTTTATTCTTTATCAGACTGGATGTACTACTAAGGAAATACATACTAGGAAAGTGGTGCGGAGGGGGGAGTGGGGCAAGTACTCCGGGCGCCATGCTATGGGAAGGTGATCTAATTAAGATTTGATCCCAGTGACAGAAACTGTATTGCGTCACTGCCTACTAATGGAAATAATTTGCAGTCTCTCCTCTTTTTTTTTCGGGGGGGGGGGCTGTGTGTGTCTGTAAATCAACACAATTGCACATTTGTTAAATGGAATAAAGAATTGTTGAAAATCAAACATGCAATAAAATTCTGGAAACTTATTAAGTTTTAAAATATTTAAAATTTAACAAAATATACATAAATGTTGATCAGCTTTTAATTTTCCATAATTAGGGAAAAGTATATAGAAAAATCTCTACGTTACTTTAAAAACCTGAAAATCCACCCGTTCCCTGCTTATTTTAAAGTATTAAAGCTAAAAGCTATCGCATCTACGTCATAATCGAAATAGACTTGATTATGAACACACTTTTTTAACTATTCGAAAATACACATGGTACTTTTTTAAGCATTTCAACGAATTCGAACTTTGTAAATTTCAATATTTTAACATCCGTATTGATGTCACTAAAGAGAATTAAACATTATTACTTTATTTTCAATAAGTAATAGTGACGATTTCCACATAAGCTCCAGTCCTGAGGCATTAATTAAATAGTCATAGGACAAACCTAAAATACTACATAACTTTTACTGCAAAACCGCGTATCGCGTGTAAAAAAATCTGATGTGTCCAACACATGACTTCCTTGCACGTCCATTAGATCAAAAATATTTTCGACGCACTTCCTCTAAATTTATTTGTTTGAAAGAGATAAAATATCAATAATAGTAAGGTTTAGCGATTTCCAGCCAAATATTTCGATATCGCCAAGCTGAGTTCAATTTGAAAGATTTCCTTCTGACACTTTATTTGGCGATATTTCACCAAAAGCCGACAAACTTGAGATAGTCTGCGAGATTTTGGGGATAGCCAAAGTAGTCATTGACCACAGACTTTCAATAAATTGAATGCATCCATACACCTCAATGTATTAGAAGTCATTTGGCTCACCCTGTAAATAAATTCTCAGTCGATTGCTGTCAAAAAAGATATTGAAAACAGTTAGATATTACAATAGTTCTAAATACAAAAGTTAAAAAATCTACGGGTTAGTTTTAAAGTTATACAAAATACGAAATAATTTTTGGCGCCAAATTTGGCGATATTTCGGCGAAACTCGTCAATGTCGACGGCATTTGGCGAGATTTTAAGCATGAACCAAACAATGACAGATTATCGCCAAATTTGGCGATATTTCGCCAAAACTCGCCAAGAACGATGACAAATGGCGATACTTTGGGCATGGACCAAATGACTGACTATCGCCACATTTGGCGATATTTCGCCAAAACTCGCCAAGGTCGAGGACAGACGGCGAGATTTTGGGCATGTACCAAACAATGACTATCTACAGTAGTATTATATTGAAGATGTCCATAGACATTAAAGTACTGAAATTCTTTCCGGTGGTCCTGTAAATAAACTCTCCAGTAGATTGGAACCAAAAATCGAGATGCACAACTAGATGTTACAACATTCTTATATATGAAATTTCATAATAGTTTTTGAGATTTGAGAGTTAAATATGCACACACGTACACAAAAAAGTCGCCACACTTGGCGACTTCTGGCATAGTTCTTGAGGGAGGCACGTGACCGTGGTCGGACCATTACCTAACTTATGTGGTAGGACGGTATTGTGCTTGAAATGGATGAATGCCCCTAAAATTGCCATTGACCGTAATGTATTGGAAATCTTTGGAGTGTTCCTGTAGCAGAACTATAAATGATAAAGACACTTTTTTTAATGGAGAAATTCATTTTCTAACTCTTTACAGCATATATCACTTCTGAGTCGTTTGAAATAGCCCAATACCTCTTAAAAACGCTTTGATGAATTTCGGCCCTTAGAGCGTAATGTATTTCGAATGTTTTGGGCGGTCCTGTAGATAAACTATTCAGTCGAATGGAACCGAAAGGGGAGGTGCACAACTAGATGTTACAACAATCCTAAATATAAGGTTTCAACATTGTACGCCTAACGGTTTTTGAGATATGCGAGTTTAATGAATTTCGGCCCATTGAGCGTAATGTATTTCGAATGTTTTGGGCAGTCCTGTAGATAAACTATCCAGTCGAATGGAACCAAAAGGGGAGGTGCACTACTAGATGTTACAACTATTCAAAATATGAAGTTTCGACATTCTACGCCTAATAGCTTTTGAGTTAGGCGAGTTTAATGAATTTCGGCCCATAGAGCGTAATGTATTTCGAATCTTTTGGGCGGTCCTGTACATAAACTATCCATTCGATTGCCACCAAAAGGGGAGGTGCACAACTAGATCATAGAACAATCCTAAATATCAAATCTCAACATTCTACGACCCATAGTTTTTGAGATATGCGAGTTACATACATACGTACGTACGTACAGACGGCGTGGAAAAACTGGTCACAGTAGACTCGCCGCTGGTCAAAATGAGTTGCAGACGCGTTAATATGATCGTGCATGCTAGCCTACGATGAGATGCATCGAAAAAAATTTTTAAATTAAATTTAAAGGTAGTCAAAATCGGTTTTTTTGTCGAAATTTGGCCCCCAAAATTTTTCGGGATCACATTACTTCCTTATACTACGTACAAGGAAGTAAAAAATCTGATGTGTCCAACACATGACTTCCTTGCACGTCCATTAGATCAAAAATATTTTCGATGCACTTCCTCTAAATTTATTTGTTTGAAAGAGATAAAATATCAATAATAGTAAGGTTTAGCGATTTCTAGCCAAATATTTCGATATCGCCAAGCTGAGTTCAATTTGAAAGATTTCCTTCTGACACTTTATTTGGCGATATTTCACCAAAAGCCGACAAACTTGAGATAGTCAGCGAGATTTTGGGGATAGCCAAAGTAGTCATTGACCACAGACTTTCAATGAATTGAATGCATCCATACACCTCAATGTATTTAAAGTCATTTGGCTCACCCTGTAAATAAATTCTCAGTCGATTGCTGTCAAAAAAGATATTGAAAACAGTTAGATATTACAATAGTTCTAAATACAAAGTTAAAAAATCTACGGGTTAAAATTTTAGAGTTATACAAAATAGGAAATAATTTTTGGCGCCAAATTTGGCGATATTTCGGCGAAACTCGTCAATGTCGAAGACATTTGGCGAGATTTTAAGCATGAACCAAACAATGACAGATTATCGCCAAATTTGGCGATATTCCGCCAAAACTCGCCAAGAACGATAACAAATGGCGATACTTTGGGCATGGACCAAATGACTGACTATCGCCAAATTTGGCGATATTTCGCCAAAACTCGCCAAGGTCGAGGACAGACGGCGAGATTTTGGGCATGTACCAAACAATGACTGTATTATATTGAAGATGTCCATAGACATTAAGGTACTTAAATTCTTTTCGGTGGTCCTGTAAATAAACTCTCCAGTAGATTGGAACCAAAAATCGAGATGCACAACTAGATGTTACAACATTCTTATATATGAAATTTCATAATAGTTTTTGAGATTTGAGAGTTAAATATGCACACACATACACCAAAAGTCGCCAAGCTTGGCGACTTTTGGCATAGTTCTTGAGGGAGGCACGTGACCGTGGTCGGACCATTACCTAACTTATGTGGTAGGACGGTATTGTGCTTGAAATGGATGAATGCCCCTAAAATTGCTATTGACCGTAATGTATTGGAAATCTTTTGAGTGTTCCTGTAGCAGAACTATAAATGAAAAAGACCCTTTTTTTAATGGAGAAATTCATTTTCTAACTCTTTACAGCATATATCACTTCTGAGTCGTTTGAAATAGCCCAATACCTCTAAAAAACGCTTTGATGAATTTCGGCCCATAGAGCGTAATGTATTTCGAATCTTTTGGGCGGTCCTGTAGATAAACTATTCAGTCGAATGGAACCGAAAGGGGAGGTGCACAACTAGATGTTACAACAATCCTAAATATAAAGTTTCAACATTCAACGCCTAACAGTTTTTGAGATATGCGAGTTTAATGAATTTCGGCCCATTGAGTGTAATGTATTTCGAATGTTTTGGGCAGTCCTGTAGATAAACTATCCAGTCGAATGGAACCAAAAGGGGAGGTGCACAACTAGATGTTACAACTATCCAAAATATGAAGTTTCGACATTCTACGCCTAATAGCTTTTGAGTTAGGCGAGTTTAATGAATTTCGGCCCATAGAGCGTAATGTATTTCGAATCTTTTGGGCGGTCCCGTACATAAACTATCCATTCGATTGCCACCAAAAGGGGAGGTGCACAACTAGATCATAGAACAATCCTAAATATCAAATCTCAACATTCTACGACCATTAGTTTTTGAGATATGCGAGTTACATACATACGTACGTACGTACGTACAGACGGCATGGAAAAACTGGCCACAGTAGACTCGCCACTGGTCAAAATGAGTTGCAGACGCGTTAATATGATCGTGCATGCTAGCCTACGATGAGATGCATCGAAAAAAATTTTTTAATTAAATTTAGAGGTAGTCAAAATCGGTTTTTATGTCGAAATTTGGCCCCCAAAATTTTTCGGGATCACATTACTTCCTTATACTACGTACAAGGAAGTAAAAAGCAGACGCAAGCTGCAGAAGTGGCGATTCAAACGGAAGAAACGGTATGATTGGGCTATCGTTCCTACACCTTAAACCTAAAAACTGTAGTCGAGTTACTAGAGAATTTGACCCATCATTGAACTCAGGTTTAACCTACGTTGCACTTGCAAAATCGCTTGGTCTGGTGCAGCATTCATGCACCAATGATGAGAGGGAGAAGCAACACTCCTCACAAAAGGGGAGTCTTCTCCGCTGCATCTTTTCGACAGTGCGTACGAAAAAATTAAATCTGGATTCACCATTTAAAACTTTAAAAAAAAATTTTTTTTTTTAAAGAAGAAGAAAAAAACGACTCACAATCGATAAAATGCTTCGTCTTACTTCTAGAATATATTAAAACTTTTAAATATGGACACATATTCGCCTGATTTTCAGGCACATCCCATTTTTTCAACTATAATAAATAAATGCTATCAACCGCAGGAAAACAAGACTGATACCGTGATGATGTTCACAAATTTCTGACGCTTCAAATATGGAACACACAAGAAAAGAAACACGCGGTTTTATCAGGAAGATTATATTACGCAGAGTGAGCCGACCACATTTAAAAAAAAAAAAAAAAAAAGTGGTATGGCCTTACGCAAACGATTACCATGAAACGCGAAATTTTTTAGGTTAGAAATCAAACATGCAAACAAAAATAATACATTTCAGTGCTGTCCAATAATACGGATCACTGTACCCGAAACTTTTTTATTTAAGCGTAGAAAAAGATTTTTAAATACTAATTAAAAGATTATCGTTGCAAATACACTAAGCAGGGATCGATCCATGAATTTTTTCCAGGGTCCCATTTTTATGAAAATTGCTTGTTTTTGTGAATGTCAGAACTTAATTTTGTGAATTTCGACACTTATTTTTGTGAATTTTCATAATGATTTCTAAGTCGATTTTTTTGTTAAAATAATTAATAAAACAGATTAAAATGTAGGGTAAAATGACAATAAAGGGCCGTTTTAATCGACTGTGTTTTTGTGAAGGGGCCGTTTCAATCGATTGTAATTTTTTGAAGGGGCCGCAAAACGGTCCCAATTTTCGTCAGCATCGATTCCTGCTGAGACCAAATTATGATAAAATTTTTATGCTCAAATACTTATTGCAACTTACAAATCCATTCTATCTCACCATCTGACCGATCACCGTCGGAGGTACTACTTAAAAAGATTGAGACGTTAAACACATCTTTTAACATCGTATAAAAGTTTTAAAAAATCAAACAAAAATAAAATTTCGGGAGGGGGACATATCCCTGTGACACGTAATTTTAATGTATTCATTTGTTCGTGTGTTATGGGCGAACCTGCACGAGGGGCATCTGCCTGGGGGCGGGGGATGTGCCTTGGGCGGCGGACGTAATCTTAATATCAAACGTACAAAACGGATATTAAAATGTGATTAATCTGAAAAAAGTACATCAAATCGATTAATTCAGATCGTGCTTTAAATCGTTATTTATAAACGGGCCAGGCTTATAATCCATGCCTGGACTTGAAATGTTCGGTCCCTAACATACGGCATCTAATACAAGAATCTATAATATGATCATTTGATTGAGCATGGCTTTTTGATTTTGGGTTCAACTTAAAATAGTTTCAGATTCCAGCCTCGGAACTTTGTGAATAACTTCATTCATATTCAACACGGGTTTGCGACTCTAATTCGTATTTTAAAAAAATAAATAAATAAATAAAAGGTAATCGCAAACCGCGCATTCTGAATATTCTTTAACATACACATATTGTATACAAACGATTATGTATGCAAGGCCAAGCAAAGTATACAAAAACGGGATTTTCTAAAAATAAATTTCAATTTAAAAAAAAAAAAAAAAAAAAAACTTTTAACAAAGTTTTGGAAGAACGCCCAACTTCCTTCTTTCACTTTCACACATTAAAAATCCAAAATGAAAATGCTTAACACACAGGCCCTTTGCGAAGGTTTTCCGTTCCGCTTTGTCCGAACATGGAATCCGGTTACATTATCAGTTGTCCAACTTTATACAGCTAACTCGCTTATGTTTTCACGTATGCAAAAGAAGGAAGGTAAATTTTGCACTATCATATGCATCACAGTTCAGTAGTTCTAAGTAGAGGTTATTTTACACTTTTCCAGCATCTACAATTTCTGCTTGAATGATAACGACCAATGAAACGTCACAGCAATTTCACACTTGTTTCATTTAAATGCATTTGTAGTACTCGTAATAATACTGCTGTTCGATATTTGTGGGGTTTTTTTTAACCTAAAATAACCGTCTTTTTTATTCATACATTTTTACTTTCATATATTTTATGTTAATTTTGAATAAATTAAGTGCAGTTTCGTTAATTTTGATCAACTTTTTGATTTGTCTACCGCTGAAAACAAACACCAGAAGATTGTACAAAACAAATTGATGTACAGTTAGAGTGGAGTTTCTTTACGATGCAAAATGAAGAATTTTCTTCATCACAAAGTAACCCATTGAATTTTTCTGACATTCCCAAGAATTTCATAGAATCAAAAATTCTTTCTACAAAACAATCAACGCTGAATTAAAATTATTGCGCATGCTTTTATTTAAGTGGTTTTGGGGAATTCTTTTTTTAAATTAAACTCAGAGTAGTAAAAAATAAAAATAAAAACTTTACAAATCCAATTTCAAAATTTGACTGAAATAAGTAACAAAATTTATAAAAAATTCTGTTAATTAAACGTATAAACTTTTTTAATGAACACGACCCCCCCTCCCTCCTTCAAGCAGAAATGAAAAAAAAACCTGCAGTGTAGTCACGGGAGCCGACAGCATAGGGCAAGGGGGGGCAATGCCCCCCCTGGATTTTTGTATGCAGTATTTTCCCTTGCTTTTTTGCCCTTTCCAACATGGTAACCATACGTTAAAGTAGTCTTTGCCCCCCCTCCTTGGGCTCAGAATCATTACTTCTTAAATTTATTCGCAAGAGACATGTAATAGATAAATTGAAGATATCCTATCAGGCCCTCAGACAAAAATATCAGGTCTGCCTCCGGTGATTTATAAGGTTTCTCCGGTGATTTATAAGGAAAAAAAATCTGATGTGTCCAACACATGACTTCCTTGCACGTCCATTAGATCAAAAATATTTTCGATGCACTTCCTCTAAATTTATTTGTTTGAAAGAGATAAAATATCAATAATAGTAAGGTTTAGCGATTTCTAGCCAAATATTTCGATATCGCCAAGCTGAGTTCAATTTGAAAGATTTCCTTCTGACACTTTATTTGGCGATATTTCACCAAAAGCCGACAAGCTTGAGATAGTCAGCGAGATTTTG
This sequence comes from Cheiracanthium punctorium, assembly GCA_038373885.1. Taxonomy (NCBI): domain Eukaryota; kingdom Metazoa; phylum Arthropoda; class Arachnida; order Araneae; family Cheiracanthiidae; genus Cheiracanthium; species Cheiracanthium punctorium. The sequence goes on from JAWZYV010014142.1 coordinate 33,426, forward strand.
GGGATAGCCAAAGTAGTCATTGACCACAGACTTTCAATGAATTGAATGCATCTATACACCTCAATGTATTCAAAGTCATTTGGCTCACCATGTAAATATATTCTCAGTCAATTGCTGTCAAAAAAGATATTGAAAACAGTTAGATATTACAATAGTTCTAAATACAAAGTTAAAAAATCTACGAGTTAAAGTTTTAGAGTTATACAAAATAGGAAATAATTTTTGGCGCCAAATTTGGCGATATTTCGGCGAAACTCGTCAATGTCGACGACATTTGGCGAGATTTTAAGCATGAACCAAACAATGACAGATTATCGCCAAATTTGGCGATATTCCGCCAAAACTCGCCAAGAACGATAACAAATGGTGATACTTTGGGCATGGACCAAATGACTGACTATCGCCAAATTTGGCGATATTTCGCCAAAACTCGAGAAGGTCGAGGACAGACGGCGAGATTTTGGGCATGTACCAAACAATGATTGTCTACAGTTGTATTATATTGAAGATGTCCATAGACATTAAGGTACTGAAATTCTTTTCGGTGGTCCTGTAAATAAACTCTCCAGTAGATTGGAACCAAAAATCGAGATGCACAACTAGATGTTACAACATTCTTATATATGAAATTTCATAATAGTTTTTGAGATTTGAGAGTTAAATATGCACACACATACACCAAAAGTCGCCAAGCTTGGCGACTTTTGGCATAGTTCTTGAGGGAGGCACGTGACCGTGGTCGGACCATTACCTAACTTATGTGGTAGGACGGTATTGTGCTTGAAATGGATGAATGCCCCTAAAATTGCTATTGACCGTAATGTATTGGAATTCTTTTGAGTGTTCCTGTAGCAGAACTATAAATGAAAAAGACACTTTTTTTAATGGAGAAATTCATTTTCTAACTCTTTACAGCATATATCACTTCTGAGTCGTTTGAAATAGCCCAATACCTCTAAAAAACGCTTTGATGAATTTCGGCCCATAGAGCGTAATGTATTTCGAATCTTTTGGGCGGTCCTGTAGATAAACTATTCAGTCGAATGGAACCGAAAGGGAAGGTGCACAACTAGATGTTACAACAATCCTAAATATAAAGTTTCAACATTCAACGCCTAACAGTTTTTGAGATATGCGAGTTTAATGAATTTCGGCCCATTGAGTGTAATGTATTTCGAATGTTTTGGGCAGTCCTGTAAATAAACTATCCAGTCGAATGGAACCAAAAGGGGAGATGCACAACTAGATGTTACAACTATCCAAAATATGAAGTTTCGACATTCTACGCCTAATAGCTTTTGAGTTAGGCGAGTTTAATGAATTTCGGCCCATAGAGCGTAATGTATTTCGAATCTTTTGGGCGGTCCTGTACATAAACTATCCATTCGATTGCCACCAAAAGGGGAGGTGCACAACTAGATCATAGAACAATCCTAAATATCAAATCTCAACATTCTACGACCATTAGTTTTTGAGATATGCGAGTTACATACATACGTACGTACGTACAGACGGCATGGAAAAACTGGCCACAGTAGACTCGCCACTGGTCAAAATGAGTTGCAGACGCGTTAATATGATCGTGCATGCTAGCCTACGATGAGATGCATCGAAAAAAATTTTTTAATTAAATTTAGAGGTAGTCAAAATCGGTTTTTATGTCGAAATTTGGCCCCCAAAATTTTTCGGGATCACATTACTTCCTTATACTACGTACAAGGAAGTAAAAAGGAAAAGAAAAAAATCTGATGTGTCCAACACATGACTTCCTTGCACGTCTATTAATTCAAAAATGTTTTTTACGCACTTCCTCTAAACTTATTTGTTTGAAAGAGATAAAATATCAATAATAGTAAGGTATAGCAATTTTTAGCCAAATATTTCGATATCGCCAAGCTGAGTTCAATTTGAAAGATTTCCTTCTGACACTTTATTTGGCGATATTTCACCAAAAGCCGACAAACTTGAGATAGTTTGCGAGATTTTGGGGATAGCCAAAGTAGTCATTGACCACTGACTTTCAATGAATTGAATGCATCCATACACCTTAATGTATTTAAAGTCATTTGGCTCACCCTGTAAATAAATTCCCAGTCGATTGCTGTCAAAAAAGATATTGAAAACAGTTAGATATTATAATATAGTTCTAAATACGAAAGTTCAAAATTGTACGGGTTAAAGTTTTAGAGTTATACAAAATACGAAATAATTTTTGGCGCCAAATTTGGCGATATTTCGGCGAAACTCGTCAATGTCGACGACATTTGGCGAGATTTTAAGCATGGACCAACAATGACAGATTATCGCCAAATTTGGCGATATTTCGCCAAAACTCGCCAAGAACGATGACAAATGGCGATACTTTGGGCATGGACAAAATGACTGACTATCGCCAAATTTGGCGACATTTCGGCAAAACTCGCCAAGGTCGAGGACAGACGGCGAGATTTTGGGCATGTACCAAACAATGACTGACTACAATTGTATTATATTGAAGATGTCCATAGACATTAAAGTACTGAAATTCTTTTTGGTGGTCCTGTAAAGAAACTCCAGCAGATTGGAACCAAAAATCGAGATGCACAACTAGATGCTACAACAATCTTACATATGAAATTTCATAATAGTTTTTGAGATTTGAGAGTTAAATATGCACACACGTACACCAAAAGTCGCCAAGCTTGGCGACTTTTGGCATAGTTCTTGAGGGAGGCACGTGACCGTGGTCGGACCATTAACTAACTTATGTGGTAGGACGGTATTGTGCTTGAAATGGATGAATGCCCCTAAAATTGCCATTTACCGTAATGTATTGGAAATCTTTTGAGTGTTCCTGTAGCAGAACTGTAAATGATAAAGACACTTTTTTTAATGGAGAAATTCATTTTCTAACTCTTTACAGCATATATCACTCCTGAGTCGTTTGAAATAGCCGAAAACCTCTAAAAAACGCTTTGATGAATGTCGGCCCATAGAGCGTAATGTATTTCGAATCTTTTAGGCGGTTCTGTAGATAAACTATCCAGTCGAATGGAGCCGAAAGGGGAGGTGCACAACTAGATGTTACAACAATCCTAAATATAAAGTTTCAACATTCTACGCCTAATAGTTTTTGAGATATGCGAGTTTAATGAATTTCGGCCCATTGAGCGTAATGTATTTCGAATGTTTTGGGCGGTCCTGTAGATAAACTATCCAGTCGAATGGAACCAATAGGGGAGGTGCACAACTAGATGTTACAACTATCCAAAATATGAAGTTTCGACATTCTACGCCTAATAGTTTTTGAGTTAAGCGAGTTTAATGAATTTCGGCCCATAGAGCGTAATGTATTTCGAATCTTTTGGGCGGTCCTGTACATAAACTATACATTCGATTGCGACCAAAAGGGGAGGTGCACAACTAGATCATAGAACAATCCTAAATATCAAATCTCAACATTCTACGACCAATAGTTTTTGAGATATGCGAGTTACATACATACGTACGTACGTACAGACGGCATGGAAAAACTGACCACAATAGACTCGCCGCTGGTCAAAATGAGTTGCAGACGCGTTAATATGATCGTGCATGCTAGCCTACGATGAGATGCATCGAAAAAATTCTTAAAATTAAATTTAGAGGTAGTCAAAATCGGTTTTTTTGTCGAAATTTGGCCCCCAAAATTTTTCGGGATCACATTACTTCCTTATACTACGTACAAGGAAGTAAAAGGGGAAAAATTGTGCGCCTGCCTTTGCCTTGAGTTTCTTGTTGTACTCGTGTTTTTTTTTATTAATGTCATCGTTTAGTTTTATAATGGCTTCTTCTCTGTATGGCAGATGTTTTGTGTTACTTATGTTTTGTAGTTGAGTCTTATATTTTGTAATGTTTTCTTTTGTATTGTTGTTTCCACCCCGCCCCCTTTTTTTTTTTTTTTTGAGATAAAGCTTGTGGGTTCGGTACTCTCGATGGGTGCCCTTGGTCCGGGGTGGCCCTTATTTTTAGGTGCATTTCACTAGCCCCCCCACCAACGAGTTTCAAAATTTTGACGATTGTACTGGTTTGTACTACGTTTGTACCGGCTAGTACCAAAATATTTCCGTTTGTACCGGTTTTGTTAAAAAGTTATTAACGATTTTAATGTGGGGGGCTAGAGAAACGACAGCCCCCCCATGAAGCAATTTTCAAAATTTGACGATTGTACTGGCTTGTACTACATTTGTACCGGCTAGTACCGAAATATTTCCGTTTGTACCGGTTTCGTTAAAAAGTTATTAACAATTGAAATGTGTGGGGCTGCAGAAATGGCAGCCCCCCCATGAAGGAATTTTCAAAATTTGACGATTGTACTAGCTTGTACTACATTTGTACCGCCTAGTACCGAGAGATTTTTGTTTGTACTCGTATAATTAGTGAAATATAACGGTTTTTTCACAAGAATTACTGTGCGAGCATACGGTCATTGACCGTTCGCCTGTCAGTCCTCAGTACTCAGTCAGGGGGCCTGTCCTTTCGAGACGGTGTTGCTCTGACCGACTTCCTTCGCAGAGGGGTGTCACCAACGTCAAGGTCGAATGTGGATTCGGGGGGATAGATTATCTATCGCTTTTCTAAAGTAAGACAAGTTACAACAACCCTGTTCAGCCAAGGGGTAAACGGACATCGCTGACAGTGATTCACTCGCCAGAGAGTATTTATGATGTCGACGATTAGTTTGTGTTACAGTTTATACAACACTTTCTTTTAGACACTATAATTATTGTCAGAGAAGCTAGAACATTAGCTGTTAATAAAGAATAACTTTCTTGTATAAATCAATTTTCTGTTCACCGTGAGATTTTGTTTTAAGCATTATTAATCATTAAATACTGAAACTATTTAAAAAGATCGAAATTTAAAAAGTGTGGAAAGTTTTTAATAAATATTATTTTAAATACGGAAAATTTAAAACTAACCATAATATTTAGACAATGCTCGCAATACCGTAATAAATTTAAGATGTTTCTTTTGCATTAACAAAATAAGAGGGGGAGCAGAGGGTCAGATATTACTTCTATTTGACCAAAAACTTAAGTTTTCCGTGATTCAAAATTTTAAAAGAAATTAAAAAATTCTCAGCGTCTCCCTGAAAATAAAAAATGATTAGAGACGTGTATATTGAAATGGGGGGGGGGGGGGGGAAGACAGAGAGAGTGAGAGAAATAGGTGACTACACTACTGATAAATTCCCCCACCTCTAAAATGCACACACTATTACGTACTTAGAATTATAACTTCTACTGCAAGATTTTTAGAACCTTCTAAGCAAAATTAAATTAGCCTATTGTATATTTATTTTTTTAAATATAAGCTTTTAACAATAATGCATTATTTGGAAGCCGTTTAATAATACCGTATTATAATATTTTAAAGCTTCTGTTAATTTTACATGATTGTGAAACCTGCATATAACCTGCGTATTTAGAGATTTATGATTACAGATACATATTTTGCAGATTTTTGTTTTAAGGGTGTTTTGTATGTAAAGCTAACCTATTAATGATCTCATTACTTTTTGTTTCAAGTGATACGACTTTTAACCAAAATTATAGAAAAGCAATTTTCATATCTTTATCAAATGGGGCAAGAATCCTCAAGTGCGATGGGGTAAAAATTCGAATGCAGATTTTAGCCCCTAATGCTTTGGGGTCGTGATGGTTTTGTTTGTTTGATTGTCATGTTCCGGGGCTTCCAATAACCATCAATTGAGCTAAGTTCTGGGACTTATAATGATGATGTCCATCAGGACCGGAAAAATCTATTCCCCCACATGAGCGGGGCAATGTAACATTTTCAGTTAGGAATGTATTTCCTTTTATTTTATTTTATTTATTTATTTCCACTGATTCGGTTTGTAATTGCAATATTTACGTTCACATCAGTTCATTTTAGCACCATATCAGTTTTTTCTACGTCCCTTAAGTATCGGAAAACCTTTTAGTTATGTAACAGCCAACTGTCTTCCTCCTATTTTGTGTTTCTCTAATTACACTTAAATGACAGTGATTTTTTCTTCTTTCTATCTGTTTTTGTTAAACTAAATTTACAATACATACTTTAGCGATTATTATCATATTAAACCAAAATTTTCTATGCAGTTCATAAAATAATAATAATAATAATAATAATAAATTAAGGAAAATTTAATTATACTCTACCAGTATTGAAGGTGCTGATATCAGTCAAATTCAAACCTGACAAATAATAGTTTTGCAGCAAAGACAACTTTTCAAGTGGGTTTCATTCTGAGTTTTATGTCAAGTACACCACTGCGGATATTTACCCCGTAAGATGGGGCAAATATCCGAAAATACCAAAATCTGTAAAAGTCACTTCCAGTTTTTTGCATTAAAATTTAGATAAAAATGATCATTTAAGGTGACAGGTAAAGGTTTAAGCTACATTCTAGTAGAAATTTAGGTTCATGACTTATTCCAAGTTTTCAGAAAATTCAAAATCGTGGACCATTGTCCACCAACTACTTTATCTGTTCATTTTTTTTGTGTGTACGCTTCTATTTACCAATTAAGCACTTTCAGTTAAACTTTCTGAAAGTGGAGAGGGGGGGGGGCAAAAGAAGAAATATGTGGCTGCTTCTTTTACAGATATGGGGAACTTTTGAAAAGTTGCGGCCCAAAATTTAGGATGTTAGCGAAGTTGCGGGCCTTATAATTGGGATTTATATGGGGTTTTGTATGGTTTATATGGGTTTTATGCAGGGTTTTGATATGTTCCACTGGCCGAATTAAAAGCCATGGGTTCAACCACGGATCGGCAATTGTCCATATGTGTTTTAATACAACATAAATACTGGCAAATTTGTGAACAAAATTATGAAAATATTATTATTATTGTTCTTAGTATTGTATTTCGCATACTATTTCAATTCATAAAAACAGTTCTAATTTTGCTTCGCATTTAATAGTTTAGTACTTAATAATAAGACTACTCTACTTACAAATCGTAATCAGTTTTAGATGAAAATTCTGCAATGATAGGTTTTTAAATGAGAAAATTATCATTGATATTAACATTTGGCTGAAATATTAGGTGAGTATTCTCAGAAGTATTTTTCTTTCTGTTTTCTTTTCTAATAAGCTATAATGTGCAGTACATTATAAATTTCCTGTAAAATGCTTTACGTTGCATAACGTTTTTACGTTATAAATCGAAAAGTGCGAAAAATGTTGCTCCATCCTTTAACAAAATTTTACCTTATTAACTTACCTTACCTTATTAACCTTATTAACTTTACCTTATTAACTTTTTAACAAAATTAGACTTTTCCACATTTTGTCAATTCTGTACTTCCAGAATTGTGCATGTCTCCATCAAAGTGATCGTTACCCTTTTCTTTAGATGGCGCAGTAGATGACGTAGCACCGTTTCTTCAGCAGAAAATAAAATAAATATTTCTACGTAAATTGAAAAAATTAAACTCCTGTGTTCATTGTTAAAATATTATCTTTCATTATAATACTTATGCGATTCATTTTATTATATTTTAAATGCATAAGGCTATAAATTTTATCATTTCACATCAACCCTCCATCCTCTTCCGCCGCATATATATCGCGCATTTTCCTTGTCTCCTGATAAGCGCGATATAACGAGGGGATACTACGATTTTAGCTAGCTTTTCTAAAAAAGTTTCGCCAACGCAGGAATGCACCTCTTCCTGGTAACCCGGCAATTTTTCCAAGTGTTCGACCCCCGGATTTTCTTCCCCTTTGACCTCACACCCTTCAGACCAGTGGTCGAATATCCGGAAGACGGGGAAAAATTCTGAAACCCAATGTTTTGGATAGCGGTCGATGAACTCTTGCGTTCTCACAAAATTGCTTGTGGGAAAACCGTTATATCTCTCTTATCATAAGAGTACAAACAAAAATCTCTCGGTACTAGGCGGTACAAATGTAGTACAAGGTAGTACAATCGTCAAATTTTGAAAATTCCTTCATGGGGGGGCTGCCATTTCTGCAGCCCCACACATTTCAATTGTTAATAACTTTTTAACGAAACTGGTACAAACGAAAATATTTCGGTACTAGGCGGTACAAACATAGTACAAACCAGTACAATCGTCAAATTTTGAAAATTGCTTCATGGGGGGGCTGTCGTTTCTCTAGCCCCCCACACTAAAATCGTTAATAACTTTTTAACAAAACCGGTACAAACAGAAATATTTCGGTACTAGCCGGTACAAACGTAGTACAAACCAGTACAATCGTCAAAATTTTGAAACTCGTTGGTGGGGGGGCCAGTGAAATGCACCTCTTATTTTTCCCCTTGGGGAATATTTCGGCGGTCGCCTTCCCCTAGTGGGTGTTCTCCCCCCCCCCCCTGGGAAATATTCTGCCGGCGCCTATGAGTGTAGTAATGTTTGGCTGATGTGTTGCAGATAGCACGTGTTTAGTTACTATGTTCTTATGATTTACATTACCCTACGTCATGTACTTCACGTGGAAACGCATCTAATAAACAAAATAAAATCGGATTTCTGAAAATTATAATTGATAACAAACATTAATTTCTCACCTTAATTTTGTGTTTACTTAATTCTAGGGAACAGGAACTTTTTTATTTAACACGCTTTATTAGCTTCACCTGTATGTATGTTTGTATCCGGCTCCTTTGAATTCGATTTCGACCCACTTTAAACGGTCAGATTTAATTTAAACTTTGTAGACTTATCAAGGACCGATGGCAATAAAATAATTTGATAAGTTTATCCCATTATCCTGATTAGGATCGTCAGGATTAGTAATTTTCTTAGATTTTTTTTGCGTGAAAGCGAGAGAGATGGAGCAAGCGCGCGGTCTACGCATGCGTACCATTTCGGCACTCGGCTCAGTACTACGATGTAGAACCTCTCTCGCTATTGGTAACTGTATTCAATGGTATGTTTGGGTAGTTACTTTTTTGAAATCCAGATGCCAAATCTAAAAATGTTACCTCAATATTGTTACATGGATGTTTCTGCTTGTTGTAGTCGTTATGAAACTTGTTCGTTGATTAGAGACCTATTTTTCCTTTTTAGTAAGGAAGGTAGCATTTAACTGCTGGTTAATGAATACTTTGGTGCACAGCGGGGACGTAGCCAGACGTGAGGCTGAGATGGCTGCTGCCCCACCCCCCGAAATGGGGCCCTTTTCTTAGCTTATAATTTCATATTTAGCTTACAATTGAACTTTAGCTTTAAATTTGATACCCAGCCCACCCCGAAATAAAATCCTGGCTACGCCACTGGTGCACAGGAAAAATAAATTATCTCACAGTTTGTACTTTCCAACTTAGTGTTCCTTAGTATCTTATGAGAGATATCGAAAATTACAAATAAATTTAAATAAATACAGTTTTAAAAAACTAAAAAACACGTACCAAATCGAACTAAAAAGTGACAAATAAAAATGTAGTTTAAAAAACTAAAAAACACGCTTTAGTGATAAATTGAACTGACTAAAAAGTGAAAAATAATTCTTAATATAGAGATAAATTAATGAACGAAAAATAGTATTATTGTGAAAAAAGCGTGGGGTACTCCATATATCAGTCCTTGAGAATATTCGATCGGCACGATTAGTACAAAAAATATAGCACAAAGCGCCCCTTTTTTTCTGATAATAATACTTCGCCCACAGGGGCGTAGCCAGAAATTTTTCATGGGGGGGGGGGATACGACTACTGCAACTCACATATATGCATACATGTGTGTGATGAGGGAGTGAAGAATATATATTTTATATGGCAAAAAATTGCTCATGGGGGGTTATGACCCCCCTAACCCCCCCCCCTTGGCTACGCCTCTGTTCGCCCTACTTATAGGCCCTTCCTTGAAATTTCAATGGTTCCGCCCACTGCCGCCTATCCACTTCATTTTCTAAATAAAATTTTCTCGTCGAAATAAAAATAAACACTCGACTATTTCGAAAGAGAAACCGCTTGCACACTTCTCCGAAATTACTCGCAAGAAAGAAATCTGAAAGCAATCCGAGTAGGTGACCAAGCCAGTTTTTAAAAGTTAAGTCACACAGAGCATAATGACTGGATGGAAACCCCCTTCGGATCTAACGAAGGTCGCGTAGCAAGCCAAAAATGTGCTTCTTCCAAGATGACGTGTGCTTCTTCATTGGCCTCTGGCAATAAAAGTCTCCTTATAGTTATTACACAATGCGGACTAAGTAATGAGTACATCCGTTTCTTATTCGAGGGTCAGCCAATTTAGTTCAATATTAAGTGCTCAGCGATGACACACCGAACGTACTGCATAGACATGTAGTTCGTTTATAATGAATCCACCATACACTGTTTAAAAAATATCTGTAAATTAGCAGAAGAAATATGGGTTTAAAAAACCTCTAATCTAGTTTTGCATTCATTGTTAGATAAAACGCAGTGCTGGATCTAGAGGTGGGGTGGAAAGGTAACTTTTAGGGGAAATAGTTAAAGTGAAAGAAACTTAAAAAGAGTCAACCGAGGACGCCAGTTTTAACCCTTTGAGGCGCAACCCTTTCCCAATGCTGAAAAAGGGCAGCCGTTGCCATCGCTCGACTTAACTACCAGCAAGATGGCGGACAATCGAAACGTTCATCGCGTGCCACAGATCTAGAGCCCCTTTTTTGACGGGACTTACAAAATTGACGAATCTTCTTTTTTGACAACAGCTGGCTGTGCCTCCCGAAACAGTTTAACTTGAGGTTCCAATGTTTCGTCCAAATATCTCCGAGCAATTATAGAATCTCCAAGCAAGATATGCAGCTCGGTGCGGCCATTTGTCGTTATTTCTCCCCAAACCATTAACTCTTTAACGCGCAGTGTTCCCGCTCTGGGAACACACAACTCTGACGTTTTGACTGTTGCCAGTCTCGAAGAATAGATTGGATTTCTATAAAAAATAGTTGCGGGTGACATAGCTCCACGAGAATCATTTACTTTTTAGCACGTCATTTCCCGTAAAAAGATTATTTTTAACAGCACTGACATCTGCTGAACATGGAAGAATGCGAGAACAGCAGGATAGATTGCCCAATGCTGAAAAAAGGGCAGCCTTTTTTACGACAGCCAGCTGTCGTCAAAAAGGGTCTCTAGATCTGTGGCACGCGATGAACGTTTCGATCGTCCGCCATCTTGCTGGTAGTTAAGTCGAGCGATGGCAACGGCTGCCCTTTTTTCAGCATTGGGCAATCTATCCAGCTGTTCTCGCATTCTACCATTTTTCAGCAGATGTCAGTGCTGTTAAAAATAATCGTGACAATTTTTTTGCGGGAAATGACGTGCTAAAAAGTAAAGGATTCTCGTGGAGCTATGTCAGCCGCAACTATTTTTATAGAAATCAAATCTATTCTTCGTGACTGGCAACAGTCAAAACGTCACGAGTTTGGTATTCCCAGAGCGGGAACACTGCGCGTTAAAGGGTTAAGTTTATACCCCACCTTGGAATCCCTGCACCTAGCGGCAATTCAAGACTAAGAGCAGAAATCTAAGAAATATGTTTAAAAAATGTATTTCAGATTACAGTTACAGCGAGGGCGGCAGTTCTATGTTTGTGCCCCAACTCGGAAAAAAATCGAAGACCTGGCATTGACTATAAAACGTAAATAATTTTTTGGGAGAATTTTCAAGCCTGAATACTTTCTGCAACATAAACAAATCCATCCTCGAATAAAAGAGATTTTTTTTTTTTTTTTTTTTTGTCGATTAGTGAAGTTTATACGGGCACTTGGGCGATTATCTTCGGAATTAGATTTTCAGGATTTGTCGAGTCAATAAATTCTGCGAAAAATAGGGAGTTTACACACCTCAATTTTAGTTGAGAGACTGCCTGTGTATAATTGCGATTTTGTACTTTTTAAACATAAACGGGTGTGTCCCACTTTCCCGATCCAGCTCTACGCTGTGTATTTAACACCAGATCCCGATTATTGTAAGGGCAAAAGGGGCATATGCCCCAGGCCCCCGATTTTGGGGGACCCCGAAATTTTACAGAATTAGAATTTAGTTTAAGCTTTCGTTTCAATACAGTAAATGCTTTTTTTTTTAAGATATGAATTTACAAGTAAAAAACATTTTTTTTTTCACATCTACTTCTCCATAGAAAAAACATCACAGCAGATTGATGATTTCTGCAAAAAAGAAGTGGTACTAGAATGACAGTTAGATTTTGCGTGACTACGCAGAAAGTTGTCGGACCCAATTAAGTTTTTTAAATTAAAACCGAACCACCGCTTGAGGATTTTTTAGTGGCTACCCAGCAATAATGGGGCTCCAATAAATAGGAATTCACGGTTACGCTAATATTATGAAAAAGTCAGGTTTTTAGTTATACTTTTTAAGTCTTCATTTTTAAATAAAGCTTATTTAATGAAGCTTTTTCCATAACGTTTACAAAGTTTATAAACATTCTCGTTTACCTATATATTATCATAGTTCATGCGAGATACATTTAATAACGACATAGATTTGTATAAGAACACAGGGCAAAATATATAAACAATATTATCTGAGACGGTAAGGAACAATATGAAGGGGGACCCCATCAGACTTCTGCCCCAGTCCCCGGTTTGTCATAATCGGGGATTGCATAACACTGCCATGAGAAGATAAAATTAAAAGTACAGATGTAACGAATAGTGATTTGGCCGATTTGGCGAATACCGAATATTCGGCCAATAGCTATGGCCGAATACTGAATATTCGGCGTATAGTTTAGGCCGAATATTAAATTTTTTTAAATTTCATTTTAATTGTAAATAAAATGTCACTTTTTAAATTCGAAATTAAATCCATTATATAAATATGAATGTTTGTTTGTTTGTCCGGAACTCCTTCCACACCGCTCGACCGATCGGCTTGAAATTTTGCACAGACACGTAAAACGACATAGAATAGTCGGTAATCAAATTTAAAATTTTGAAAATTCAATCGTTCCACGATTTTTTGATAATTTTCACCTTCAGAAAGCCTTCCCCAAGTACCGACTGTTTAAAATAGTGATCATCTGATATACCATCTATATGCTGGCAATGGACATAACTTTAAACAAAATTGGTCATAAATGAAATGACGTCATTTTGATGCCACAAGATTAAAAATGAATTAGAAATTTTAATATTGTGTAAAAAAGTAATCATGTGACATACCATCTATATGCTGGCGATTGACATAACTGTAAACAAAATGGTCATAAATGAAATGACGGCATTTGATGTCACAAGTTTAAAAATGCACTAGAAATTTTAATATTGTGTAAAAAAGTAATCATGTGACATATCATCTATATGCTAGCGATTGACATAACTGTAAGAAAAGTGGCATATCATAAATGAAATGACGTCATTTTGGTGTCACGAGTTTAAAAATCCATGAGAAATCCTAATTAAGTTACCAAGCTTTGGCAAAATATTACATCACGAGCGAAATAATAAACTCTTAGATTATCATATGCTGCAGAATAGTAAAATAACGTGAGTCTTCTTTAACTAATTCATGTTAAATATCGCAAGTGAGAATGACGTCATGAATTTAGAAAGGAGTTAGAAATCTAATTAGATTAAAAAGGCTTTCACGTAAAAATTTACTATTATAAAAATTCAAAAGTTTGATTTTTTTCACGAGACGTTCATGGAGGATTTAAATATTTAGACTAGATATTGCTTGGATAAAGCTTGGATATATTCCACCACGCGAGATGAAATATTTTGCAGTGCTGCGCCAATCTGACAAGAATTATGCTTAAAAATATACGGAGAGATGTTTTAATGGCAACCATTATAAAAAATGTTTATCGTTTATGCGAATACATAAACTGCAAATAATCACCAAAGAGTAGAAAAGCAATCACTAGTTTCAAATATCTAAGCTGTTTCTTTAAATTGAGCATTAAAGAGAGAGAAACAAAGATAGATAACATTACTATAAGTAATAGGTAGTATCAGTAGATTTGTTAGGCTAATATGGATTACAGCACAGTATACCACGTTAATAAATATTTAGTGAAATTAAAAGTGTTCTATTCATCATTTTTCAACGGTCGTTTTACATCTAACTAAACTATAATCCTACGTTGCATTAATATATCGCGCGATAGTTTCAACAGAAGGGACTACCTGAACTTTTTTTTTTTTTTTTTTTTTTTTGAGATTTTGTTACAATCATATTTTAGGAAAATATTACTTTCCTACCGTGCGAAGAACGGGCACGCAGCTAATGTGATTAATCTGTTAATTATGCTTAATCACATCATCCTTTGGTTTTTACAGCCATTGAGCAAAAGATATTTAGCAGCTTTTCAAAATTATGTTTGTAATTGAGGATTTGAAGATTCCTCCTTCCCCCATCCCATAAAGAAAAGTAGAAAACTAAGTCAAGTAGGGTCACTAAGTAAAAAAGTCTGCACTTCTTTAAAATTATTAAATACATTAGATTATGTTTCATTCAGCTTAAAATTCAATGACTTGGAATATTTTATAATATGAAATTAACAAAGTATAACTAAGCAATATTATTTGTAAATAGATTAAAAAATACATGTTTAAATTTTTTTTTCTCTTTGTTCTGAAATTATTCAGCTGACTATGCAGTAATATTCAGCCACAACTCTTCGGCAGAATACCTGTCCAGTATTCGGGTTACCGAACATTCGGCAAAACAACCGAATACTGGCCGAACATTCACATCGCTAATTAAAATAGATTTCGCAAAAAAAATATGGTTTGGTTAAGATTTCGCTTTACAGCTTTTAAATGTAGGCTGACATCTAATGCAATTTAGAAATCGGTCTGTAAAAATTGCTTTGAGTGATTTGCGATTAAAAAATTATGATCGCATGATTTTGGAGATCGCTTTAAAAAAATTATGATCTTAGACCGGGAGTTAATTTATATGTCTTCCTTAATTATTGGATATACGTAAAAAAAAAAATGTAAATAACGTTAAGATTCGCTTTACTGGAGCGAATTAATTAATTGGAAGAAGGAAATACAAGATAAAAACTTTTTTAATCATTATCTAATACTTTATTTATTTTATCACTAGGTGTATATATGGAATCATGAATCACAACTTATCTATATTCACTTAGGTACTAACTCATTAAAAATATTAAATTTTGCGAGTTTCTGCTTATTCTTCTTTCCCTTGAAACATACCTTTGTATGGGAATCGACTGCCTTGCCTCTTTGAGACCGGTTTAGGCCTATGATATCAAATGCGATATACGTGACTCAATAGTTTTAATCTTATAAATAAAAATGAAATTCTGTTTGTTTGTTTGTGGATTTGAGTTGTATACAAATCCACAAAAATGGACATATCAGCCTGAAATTTTGCACAGATATGTAAAATAATATCATAGTCCACTTTAAAACTTTGAAAGTCCACCCGTTCCCGGAATTTAAGAGATTTTTTATGTTCTCTACGCAAAAAGCTTTCCGTAATTGTAACCCCTGTAGTGAAAAAAGTGTGAAATAAGGATCGTGGTTGCCATGTGTGGCGATTTTGCCGAATAAGATGTTTTAAATTCTCAAAGTAAAAATAAAAGAATAATAATGATTTTTTTTTTGTTAGTTTATATTTGTAAGATTATTAATTTTTAATTATAATATCGTGTACATGGGAAATCGGAGTAGGAATGAAATGTTTTATACGCAAAACAATAAGAATTGAAGATTTCCGAGGCTAATATGTAAATTTTTTTAGTTTGGCGAAAAAATAAAATGGCTCAAATGCCGATTTTGAGAAAGTGAGTTCTAGCGGTTTGCACAGTTTTCGGCTTGGCGCAATTTATTGAAAGCTTAAGGAAATAGATTTTTGAAAACAAGTGCAAAGGTTTTATTAGAATACAGCGTTAAATTTTAATGATCCGTGAAGAAATAATGCAGTTATTAAGGGATTTCAAGCGATCTATCTTCAGAATTCTCGCCGATTGAGTACATTGATTTAAGTTGGGGGAATTCCGCCAAATTTCAGAAAATTGAAATCTTCTCATTTAGTACATCGGAGTAACGATGAATAAAACACGTTATAGTTGATAATTTAAAAAAATTCGGCTGTATTAAGGGATTTCATTTTTCATTCGACATTTCACAGCAATATTTTAGCATACTTGTACATTTTTCAATATCGAAATATAAATGAGGAACTTTGCAACCATTTTTAATGTTTTATATGCCACCTCAACTAGATTCCCATGAAGTTCCTTTTTGTTGGACCAAATAGTTTTTTTTTTAATTAATTAATAAAGTTTTGTTACGTACCTCCAGCAGTTTGGATTTTGCTCTGAATTTGTGAGGTATTTTCAAAAATGAATTTAATGGTAAATGGAAAAATATGTACGTTTATTAATTAACTTTAAAATTATTTTTTAAAACTGCATCATTAATTAATGAAAGCTAATTACTTGTGTTACGTACGGGACAAGTCTGTTTGTTACGTACGGGATATGTGATTTTAAGTAACACTACTATAAGAAATTATGAGCTAAAATTAACACAGATGTTAATTTAATGAATTTATTAGCTCTATTAATGTATTCAAACCTAAGTTTAATTATATAATTAAAAATAATTAATGATTTCTTTTTCAAAAAAATAGTTGCTATTATATAAATTAGGATTTTTCATTCATAGCTCCCCATTTGAAAAAATAGAAAACATTTAAAATTAAAATATATGTTTTATACTAGTTACAGAAAATCTATGATGTCTTCAATTTCTTTCACTTCCTCCCTGGTACCGGAAAATTTCCCTTATTATTAATTGGACTTCATGCTTTTTTCAAGCTTAGTCAAGCTTTATTCTTTTCTGAGATCTGTGGACAGGAAAACATGTTTTTGCCTAAAGGTTTCATAAAAGATAGATAAAAGATATTTATCATCTATGTCCTACACAATAACTGGCTACAAATAATTATCATACATACTCAAGACTTTTGATACACGGTTTCATTTTTTCAATAACTTAGTGCATGTGTCTGAAGTAGGCTCTTCATCTTGTTTGTACTACAGGACATAAAATCATTATACCTTTATAAGAAAAGCAAAAATGCTTCCAAAGGCCCAGACAGTCGAGCCTGTTGGTCCGGCAAAATGCATGTTGATGACCTGTTATTAAATAAACACCTTATTAATTTCTTGTTTATTAAACTCAGCCACTTCGAATTTTTTGAAAATGCATCTAATCTTCTTATCTGAACTTGCTTTTCAGCAATTACTACATTAAAAGATTTTATATTATTTTTCCTAGAAAGAACTTAAAATCTGCAAAAACATTTATAACATGCTTTACAGCTTTCCTAAAATATGCAATATCACTGAAATTTGGAACAGTTCTTCAGATATATCTTGACATTTCTTTCATTTTTATTTATTTTTTTCTCAGTTGTTTGTGCTTTTTCTTTTGCCCAGCTTCATACTTTCTATGCTGATCTAGCTCTTTTTTTATGTACAGGTGACTTTATCAGCCACCAAGCTGTCTTATTTTTTCTTTTCAGTTTAATGTTTTCTGACTCTTCCTGCAAGGGGACCAGAGTTCTTCTCCAAATTAAGGATTTTTTTTTTATTAATTTACATATTTTTTTAGTTAAATATGTATTTAAAATGCTATTATACAATAAATGATTACAATTTTATCTTTGTTTTGTGATGAAAATCTACTAATTACTGAAAATGATGTTTCAATTAGTGATGTAACGGATATTGATTTTGCCGGATACCGGATATCCTAAGCTCCTTTGGTTGCCGGATACTGATATATGACCGGATATCCGGCACTAAACATGTGTTTAGTTATTAAGTGTGTTTTTTTCTTCTTTTTTTTAATATAATGACATCAGAACAAGAAATTGCAAACATGTTTCACACATCATTATAGTATTTTTTTTAATAATTGACTTATCATTTACAAAAACTAAATATCTTTACATATATGTACATAAAGAAAATGTTACTTAAAATGTAAACAGTTAAAATATTCTTTTTATGTGAACACTACTAGCAAAAGCAAATAAATCTTAACCATGGCACATTTATTAATATACCTATAATTGTAAATTATTTTCACAAAGAAATGCATACTTTTTTTATTAAGATATCTATTTTGGTAAGATACTTATGATATATGAGTTATTTTTTTCCAAACATAGATTTAATGCTTTTTTTCCCCATCATTTAATATTAATTTACATTAAGTCATTTTTAGTTATATTTTAGGTTAAATTACTTTTAGAGATTGATAAATAAAAAATAAATACCTTTTAATTATGTTTAATGAAATTATAATTATTTTTTTGTAGTTTTATACAGGTATGGAACAGAATTTTTAAGGTTATGCATCCCTAGTTTCAATATTTCAAGCAAGCTATGATTTCACCAATGGTAGTTTTAATTAATTAGATGTGTTGTGTGTGTGTGTGTATATATATATATATATATATATATATATCAAAATTTTGCATTTTGTCCTGTACATAACATATTTTTGTTTGCTGTGAGCCTCTAAATGAAAAGCAATAATGTTTTAATTGAATAATTTAGGAAGCTAGTTCACTAGTTGAAGAGTGAAAAAAAAAAAATTGTTCTGTTGTCATCAATATTACTAGTTAAAAAATTAAAAATAAGCTCAAAATTGTTTCGTACAGGACAAAAAGAAATTTATTATTGAAAGTTTGTGATAAAATATTATTTTATTATTTTTCTTCTTATTTCACATAATACTACTATTGAAAAGGTTTTATGAAACATAGAAACTTTGAAATAAAATAAAAAAAATTTAATAATGGTTAAAAATATAATGTCCTGTATACATTTTTCTGTATGACTAAACAAAATGCTCTAATTTCTGTTTAGTTAAAAATAAAGATTTTTTTGTTGATAAACTTTCATAGAAGAGATTTTAAGCTTTAAAATGATGTATTGCACTTAATTTTTTTTATTAAAAATTTTTTTTTCAAGCTTGTGAAGCCAAATACTGGGGAATGACCCAGGGATTTACTTTTATTTATCAATCTCTGAAAGTAATTTAACTTAAACTAAAAATGACTTTAATGTATATTAATATTAAATGGTTAAAACAGAAAATAAAGGCATTAAACCTATGTTTTGAAAAAAAAATAATAACTCATAAGTATCTTATTGAAATATATATCTTATTCTTAAATAAATAAAAAAAGCATGCATTTCTTTGTGAAAATAATCTTCAATTATAGGTATATTAATAAAGTGTCATGGTTGAAATTCATTTGCTTCTGCCAGTAGTATATACATAAAAAGAATATCTTAACTGTTTACATTTTAAGTACCATTTTTTATGTACATATATGTAAAGATATTTAGTTTTTGTAAATTATAAGTCAATTATTAGAAAAATACTTTAATTAGTATATGTGAAACATGTTTGTAATTTATTGTTCTGATGTCATAACAATAAATACATAAAAAAAATTAAAAACTACACTTAGTAACTAAATATATTTAATGCCGGATATCCGTATCGGGCAACATATCCGATATCCAGCAAGATCAATATCTGTTACATCCCTACATTTTTTTTAGAAAAAATAAAAGGAAAAGCTTTTGGATAAATTTCCAAAATAGTTTGCTTTCTAACAATAACTATAGAATTACCATCCATTGATTATAGGTATGTATTAATACATAGTATTAAAACAATCATTTTCATCAATAAAAGAAAACCGGTGTTAAATACAAGTAACAAAAAACTTAGTAAATAATACAATCATTTTCATGTGAATTAATTCTCAATTTATTTTACATTTATTTATTTATTTTTCATAAGCAGGACTTTGACGGGACAGGAATGGAAAAGTAGGACATTTTAGGGTTCTGTGGGGACAGAAGGACATATAGGTAAAAATCAGGACTGTCCTGCCGAAAGCAGGATGTCTGGTCACTGTAAATATATCATCCCTTTTGGCATGTTTTTTATTTATTTTTCTTACTATTCAATAAATGACATGATATAACAGTAAAACATTGTTTAGATGGGAAGTTTCGATTTTCTTTTTACGTTTTATTAGTGTTACTGTATTTAGTGCAGTATAAACAGTGTTTTCACTAGAGCAGGAGAATCTGCATCTGGCATTTTTTCTTTATTTTTCTCGCATTAAAAAGTTATTACTATGAGAATTTCATGCACCCTAGAAATCGGTTTCATTCTGTGCAATATTCTCACACTTTGAAAGATTAGGATATTTTGTGCATGCTTCCATTTTCTTAAAGTGGTTATATGCTTAAAATTGGGGGTTCACCAGAGGCATGGTTGAATACCCATCTATAAATACAAAAAAACCCTTGATACAACAATATTCAGGAGACTAAATGATATTATCGTTCTAGACTAGAGGGATGTATCGTCATATCGAGGAGAGATTATAGAGTATGGAAAATCTGCGGGACCGCAAAATTTTATTGTTACAGAAAAATTTACTATTGCATCAAACATCGTTACAGTGAGGTTTTACTACCTTGCCCAATGAATATTACTCAACCCAAATCTATAGTGATAGTGAGAAATTTTCATCCACATTTTTGAAAATCTCACTCAGTTCTGGGTTCTGGGGAAAGAATGATAAATTCTCACTCATTTTTACTCCATAATGCAAACCCTGGTGAGTTTATTTTTGTTTTTTATTAATTGCTTTAAGAGTTTGCTGTTAGCATAAGTGCATTTACTTGAATAAAACAGAACTTCGGACCCGCCCACAAACCAAAACAAAAACCTCGGTGGGTTTTTTTAAACCCAATAAAATCCACACAGAAATGAGGTTTTTTGGGTTTTATTAAACATTATCAAAATTTTTCCTTTCTTTCATTTAAATCATTTGTTATTTGACATTAAATACATATAATATTTCCTGCATAACTTCATTGCATTATACTTTATGTATATATATATATATATATACCAGTTTAATTTATATAATTATTTTTCTGACTTAACTTAAAGAACAATAACCTTTTTAAAAATAATAATATCTTGAGCTAATTCTATCCGCAATGTTTGTTTTGAAATGAACAGGTGTAGAGAGAAAACAGGGATAACTTAGTAATTTATCTATTTAATAAATAAGTTTTCAAATATGATTAAAATATGTAATTATCAGTATAATGACAAAAAGAAATCCTTTTTCTCCTAAGAGAGGAGTGGGATATGTCTCTTACAACTTACAAGCATGCATCTCAAGAATGAATTCCGGTTCAGGAAACCATCCTGTATTGTATTAGTTGCTGCATTACTTTAGTACGGAGAAATATAAAACTAATTCAATCATTATACACTGTTTATGTGAGATTTAATAGGAGACATTAATTCTAGATTTTTTAAAGTAAAAAGAAATATATATTTAAAGCAAAAATCAATAACTAGAAAGAAAATTATTAAATAAATAGTCGGATTGGAGTAACAACATATTTTTCTAAGTGAACAATAATATACTTTTATCTATGGTCATAAAACAATTTAGGAGTCTTTTATGAATGCCAGCAGAAAAAGATAGTACTACATCAAAGTTGAAGTTATTTTTATATTTTAATTTATTATTTTAATTAATTAACTATTATTAAATTGTTTTAATTATTATTAAATTAATTATTTAAGAAGAACATCATGTACATTTCTTACTTGTATCACTTTCTTACTTGTACTTGTTAAAAAATTTTTAACTTCATAATTTAGAATTGAAAGTTCAGATCAATTACTTTTATTGTTCTGTAATAGCGACACACCTTACATGAGGCTTAAATATACTAAACATTAAATTAATCAGAATGGGATTGGGTTTTACAGGGTGAAGTAGTCTAAACAACAGAGATAATGGTATTTACTTCCAGAAAACTTTTCATAAAACTGATATTGTGATTTAAGAAAGAACATTTTATTAGACTTTCCCAGTTTTAAGACTGAAAATGATAAACATTAAATAATCGGCGCACAGTATTTTGTACAACCATAAAATTTACAAAAGAGAAATAAGTCCCTGTAGAGATTCTAAAACTATGTAAAATAAAATAATAATAAAGAAAGACATACTTGAAATTCAATTTCATACTGATCATCTGAAAGTTTTCTCCTAGCTTCTAAATTTTCAACATGATCCAAAAAGTTTTTAAGAACACTTTTCAAGGGAGCTTTCATGGTGATTGATTCACAGACAGAATTTGCAATCCAATCTTAAATATACATACATAATATACTACAGTAATTTCGTTCATAAAACTCGGTAATCAACAGTATGTATCGAATCATTTTACACGAGATACATGTGTAATTATATTCATTATAAAAATCATAGCGATTAGTCATTCATATATGCCAAAGGAATTTTTAAAAAAACATCAAGATATTTAAATGCGATTTCGCCTTTCGCCCCAAAAAATTACAAAAACACAAAAATAGACATTAACTTGATGCCATATTTGTCGACGCTATTGCGCAAAATCAAATATTTTAAAAATAATGAAAATAATAAATATTTTTATATTAAAATAAGTTTTATATCATATTAAATATTTTAGGGCACATATTAAGTAAAAATATTAGTTATTGAATGTTAAAAAGAAAAAGTTGATTAAATACTATTTCGATACCTCTCAACTCGATTTTTCTCTCAAGTAAACAAGGCTGTAGTTGTGTTAAATTGTGTTGTGAAATTGTCAACTTTTTCTAAAAATTTGTCCTTGAGAGTCTGTCACCGTTTTTTCTTAAGGTAACTATAAAATTAGTATGTTTCTTCACTTGTTTTTAATCTTAACTGCGTCTTACTGTTCTTTGTAAATGTGTGCACGATTTTGAGTAAGAATACAGGTTAACACTGTAATTACAGCTTTAATTATCAGTACGACTGAAAAGAAATTTGTTAGTTGATTGACGCTTATAATTTTTACGAATTGTTCTTAAAATTTTTCGTGCATTTTAGATCATAATGGGGAATAAGTCGTCTGTGATGCTTCAATCTGAAGAAATAGCTGAAATTCATCAAGAGACTGGATGTAAGCTTTATTAAAATTCAGTATCTATTTCACTTAATATTGTAGAATATTTTTTTCTGTCAAATTTTTAGTTTTAGAGTTTATTTGCTCAGGTATTTTTCTTCATTAAGTTACCTCCCCCTTTGAAAATAATATTTTATAATACAGGTAATACTTTATTGTATACAGACGCATTTTTATTAAAGGAGATTATGGTACTTCTCTGATAATGGACGGAACACTACACGTGGTCAAACTAAAATATTTGCGACCATTGGCATAACTGGGTATAGGCTAATGTGGGCGGTGCTAATTCTAGAAAGATTAGATTTTTTATTGCAAGAATAGAAAATGGAGCCTCTAAAGCTCACCCTAAAAATACCCAAGAAGCCTATCTAGGGCATGTTCAGACTGCCACTTTTGAGTAGCTCGAGTTACTCTGGAAAAATCCAAGCCGTTTACGATGCCCGAATTGAGCTTTTCGAGGAGATAAACAAAGCGTTCAGGCTGCCAAGCTGAGTAGCTCGAGTTTTTCCCAACTCCCCAAGGATTTTCCTTGGGAAGTTGGGGAGATAGATCATGTGACCTATGTTTATTATTATTGTTTGCTCCCATTGGCTCCACTGGTTAGTAAATATGTGCCACCCCTTTTTTCCCTATTAAATACCCCAAACTGTTCACGATGTCAATCTCCCCGAGTAAAACTCTAGTAGTTCGTGTTTTACTCGAGATTTATCCAAAAGTGGCAGTCTGAACGCGCCCTAGTTATGCCAATGTTTGCAGTTGTTGTCTCGAAGCACAGTGTACAATCATCAGTACTCCAATTGCTCCCTTGTGGCTCACAACATAAGTGTGTTAACTCAAAAAGTACATTAAACTATCCCCACCTGCTGTAGACATTTGTATTATGTTGCATTTAGCAGACAGTTTAATCTTTTAAAAGTTTAAGTTTCTTTGGCTCATATAACCTGCATGAAATATTGGGATTATTTTGAGACACTATTGTTGAATGCATATATATATTTGATATCATTAGCACTGATTAAAGCCAACATAATGAAAACACATGAGGCTACTAACTTTGGCACATTAGTACTATCAAGGTTAAACTTGATCGCATGCTCTTTTTATTATTGAGGCTTTAACAGTTCAGAAATTACCGGCAGACAGCTATCTCTGTTAAAAGTATAGATCTCTAAAAATTTTAACCTTGATAGTACTAATGTGCCAAAGTTAGTAACCTCGTGTGTTTTCATTAAAAGTCCTCCTAGCAACAAAAATTATTTTACAAGTATAAATAAATCATATTTTGATATGTCACAGCATGGATATTTGCCACCATGTGGTGAGATGAAATATTATGCACATGCAGGGCTAAGTACGCCAGTCTGTCAAGGATCATGTATAGTAAAACCTCAAGGGTCCCATTTCGGCAGGGGGGATATTTGCAGCCCCCTCTGCCTATGCCTGCATCGAGGGGAGATTATATTGTATGGAAATTTCATGGAACTACAAAATTTTATCATTGTAGAGGGATTTATTGTTGTATCAAGTATCATTATAGCAAAATTTTACCGTATAAGAATGTATGGAGAACTGTTTTAATGGCAGCCTTAATAAGAAATGATTATGGATTATGCCCATTAGGAAACAAGCAACTTTAATTTAAAAAAAATCTTTTAATTACTTATTTATTTAGGTTAATGCAATTATCTATGTTTGCTATCATGAAGAATATTCACAGAGATCATTTGCCTTAATTACAGCTTTAATGTATTTGCTGGCTTCTAAGATTTTTCAATTTTTGTCAATCCATGCTTTTTTTCGATTTTTTATTGCTAGCACATATATATATATATATATATTTTTTTTTTTTCTGTAAACGTTCTTTAGGTGGTGGCCATCAGTAATTTTTCATTGTATAAATTTGTCTTTGTATGTTTATGTTTTTCTTAATTATTTAGGCCAACCAAACAGAGTATTTAATTTCATTTTTATTAAAGACATTAATTTTAACTAATAAAAAAAAACTCTTCAATTTTTTTCCTGGAATAGGGGAGTTGATGTAGATCACATATCTATTATCTACTTTGTGTTTCTTAAATGTGATCTATCTAAAATCATGTTTTCTAAATTATTTTTCTGTTACTTCGGCTTTTAAATCTGTATATTCACTTTTTCCCATATGCATTCTTCATTTTTTTTCCCCCCTCATCAGAACGTTGTCCCCATCTGAGCTAAAAATAGATTACATTACGTCCATTTGCAATAGCAACGACTTTCTTCTTACCCCTTTTTGGCAGCAGTTTGGCATATATTATTTCTTGATGCCCTGCACAGTCTTTAAAATTATTTGTTTGTGGTTCCATTATTTTAATTTTATTGGGTTAAATTTTATGCTTGCTCTGTAATTGGCTTTGGTTATCTCGGCTAAGTTTCTGTCCTCGCCAATATCAAGTTCTATGTTGGCATGAGATTTTTAGTACTTCCACCTTAATTCTACTGTCCTTGTAGGATGTATTTTTCTGGCTGCCATCAGCTATTAATTTTAATGATTATTATACAATAGTCCTTTCAATATTTTTTTTTTTTTTTTTTTTTTTTTTTTTTTTTTTTTTAAGTAACATACGTAGTCATAATTTCTTCCAACTGAAGTGTTTTAATTTAATGAACTTGTGGTTTTTGCAGCCTCTTTGCTAAATATCTATCAATTTAAATCTGCAACTAATTTTATCATACAAGCCTTGGTCTGACCCAGATAATATAGGCTAATGCGGGCAATGCTGTTCGCAGAAAATTTTCAAACTTTGCAGGCAGCTTTGTTTTTTTTTTTTTTTTTTGTTTTTTTTTTTTTTGTTTGTTTTTTTTTTTTTTCTTTTCCTTACAAGTTTCTTTATTGTAAATAAAAAATCATGAAAATATAGTTATATGAGAATGAAAAAACAGTAAATAAATCATATTTATTAAGTTGAAATTTACAAAGTAATGGACATCAATATGAATTTTAGTTTAAAAGTAGTATGTTATTTTAAAATAATATGTTTAGCTGTTCACAATAGTATAGGACTCGGGAGGCACACTGCCTATTTCGCAGAAAATTTTTAAGAAATTATTTTGCACACAGTTTTACATTTTATCTGGGTCTGGCCTTGGTAATGACATTTACAACTTTATTTTATTTTATTTTTTTAATATTGAAATTTTACATTTTTAAAAATATTTAAAATAGGTAGTGTTTGCTTAGAATTGTTGAAACAAATTTTAAACATCTATAACTGACATGCTTAATTGACATTTTTTTAGCCAAGGGCATAAAATTTGCCATTATGTGGGAATGATCCATCACCAAAGAATAACGAAGAAATGAAATGTCACCATGGGTAACAAATACTGTCCCTCTGATAAATAGGCTGGACAGATATTCTCTTGTCAGGCACACTTGTAAAGTGCATTTTTCAGCATTTATTCAATTTTAAAGAAAATAAAATTAGTATATACTTTTTATAGTTGTAATAACATTTTTCCTTAAATAAAAGAAAAGATAAAAAGTTTACAGATCTTTACAGGAAACACAAAAATATTTCAACTATTTTCTACTGACTCCTAAAGTTTTAAGTTTGTTTCAATTTTTAACAATAAATCTCAGCAGTCTTTATGCTAACATGCTGTAACTCTTGAAAATTATGAATGTAAGCAAATACAGTTTTCTCACAAGGACACACAAAGGGGTTAACCGTCAAGAGTTTTGATCAGTTTAGAGTTCTTCCTTTTTGCTTGTCTGGTTGTCTGTCTGTCTTCCAGCCTTCTATATCTCATGCAGTGTAAAGAGATGTTATACAGCTATGACTATGATTATAAAATATTTTAATTGCATGGTAATTGTAGGTTATAGTGGTTACCGAAACCCAATTGCCAAGCAACTGAGATATATCACCAACATAAAATGTTGGTGTAATCTCACAAAAATATTTTCATTGTTATAGACATTTGCAGTTTTAAAGTGTAGCTGTAATTTTGGTATAATCGTAATGTTTCTAAGCAAGTTTAGTGACCTCTGTGATCTGAAAATACGAATTATGCTTAAATACTTCAGAATTATCTGTGTAGTCCCATGTATTTAGCTTTAGGTATTTGAATCCCAATAATTTTGTATTCTTTAATTTTATAATTACTTTTGCTTTAATTTTGAAATAAAGTTTTAATTTTCTTTTAGTTTCGCCAAGTCAAATTGAAAGATTATACAGCAGATTTACAAGTTTAGACAAAACTGATAATGGAACTTTAAGGTATAATGTCTTTCTTTCCTTTTTTTTTTTTTTCACTTTAGCTAATTAGTGTGCCAGGATAATTATCTCATGTCACCAGGGATTGCGCTGAAGTCTGATAAAAGTGGGTCACAAAAGCCCATTATCTTGAGAAATATGGGTTTTTCCATATGTAAAAATCATTATGTGTGTGTGTATATTTTGCATCACAGTCAACAAAATTTACTTAAAAATCTGGTTAAACACGAACCCTGGTCACCAACTTGCATTTAGAAATTACTTAAAAATCTGATTAAACACGAACCCTGGTCACCAACTTGCATTTAGAACTTGTGTCCTTTTGAAGTTTCCCTACAACAAATGAAATTTTCATTAGAAAGTAGTGATTTCTGAATATGGACTTGAACATATGCTGCTAGAAGCTGCCAAGAAGACCTTTCACAACCACAAAAACATGCATATACTCAATTTTCTATTGGGTAATGCACTATATAGATACTAGTGCACTTAAAAGATCGTATGTCTATAGACTGTAATGTATAAAAAAAAATTTTGTAACCCTGTACAAAAACTATAAGCCCTACACACCAAAATCTATCAGAGAGGAGACAAGCTCAGCTCGAGCCCAAACCGGGCTCTGAAATTCACGATTGTGATCAGGCTCATGAGAAATTTCTCCTTTATTGAACATACTCCTTGTAAACAGAAAAATGATGAAAAAGGAGAAATGAATAAATATTCTTACTTGATAAACTTGAATATAAAGAATTAGAAAGTGCATTAAGAGTTTGCTATGATATTTGTCTATAATTTGCACAAATGGCAAAATTTATGATATTCTGTCAATGAAGTAATTGACTTTTATTTATCTATTAGATGAAATTTCGGGCTTGTGCTCCGAGTTAAGTAATATCACTCGGGCTCAGATTGGAAGTCCTCGGGCTTTTTGCTTTAAAAAATGAGCCCCCCGAACTCATCTCTGAAATCTAACGGATTTTGAATGGTGACCTATAATATACCCAATTTGAACTTATTCGAATCCGTCATTTAGACACTAGTACACTTTAAATGATTTGCATCCATAGGCCATATATAGTACTGTATAGCACTGTATAGTAATTATGTTTTACAACTCTGTGAGCAAACTGTCAGCTTTACACATACCAGTATCTATGCAGATCATGTGACCATGACCCATACTATGCATACCCAATTTCCATTCAACTGAGTAAACTATTTAATTGATAATGCACTTTCAACAATTTGCATCCATAGGCTGTAATGTATAAGAATTCTTTTTTGTAGCTTCTAAAAAAATTTATACATCCTATATACACTAAAATCAATACCTATGATGGTGGTCTCTAAATATACTGAAATTTGAGCTCATCTAATGCATCTTTTAGGAGGTACAGTCAACTCCAGTTATAGTGAACCTCTGGGGACCAGCAAATTTCGTCCACTATATCCAAAGTTCACTAAAACTGAAATGGTCAATATCACCATGGTGAATAGAGAAACTGCTTGTGAATCAGTACTAATTTTTTGCATTCACTATATTCGGAGTTGACTGTACTATGTTCACTCACATACAGGGACCGACTTGCAGAGATGGGGGCCTAGGGCAAAAGCTTCGTTGAGGGCCCCCTCTAACAAAAACTTTCTTATACCATACAATTAAACTTTCATATCACACCCTACAAAGAAGGATGTTATCACAACATAAAAATGAGTATTAAATCAATATGCAAAATGAAATGCAATAGATCGATAATAATAATATTTCAGATATATTATTTAATTTTCAATCGTTCATTTCATTCCATATTTTTCAAGTAACATGTTCCACACTATTTTTGTATTTATTTTCCCAATGTTTTATATCAGAGCATTTATTTATAATGGGGTAGATTTTATACTCCACTTAAGAAGCTATTTCCTTTCATCTGTTTTTATAGTAACAGAGTAATTATTATTACTATTACTTTTCTTAAAATTAGTTTCTCTATCTCTAGTTTTAAATTAAAATTTTTATAAAATGCAAATTTTTAAACTTAAAGGGTAATTTGGAGGCCCATGCGCTTGCCCCAAATGTCCTGCCAGAAATCAGTCCATGCTCTACATCATTATAAAAATAGCATAAGTGGTTTTGCAATACCTCAAAACATGTAAATACTAAATACATCAAAATCTCATTGTGAATTTTTTTTTAGTTTCCTTGCATGGCTTATTCTCCTTACATGCTACATGTTTGGATAGCAAAAAGAACGCTCCTAGAATAAGCCATTTAAATTTCATAGCAGAAAAACCCAATTTCAACAGAAAAATAGTTGTTTTTCTTAAATTAGGGCTGATGATTTAGTTCAACATTATCAAGCTGAAGGTTTGGATCTTGTAGCTATATTAATTGGACACTTTTTAACCACCCTATTGTGCAATTTATAGAAAAAAATCTGTTTGAATCAAGAAAGTTTAATAATAAAATAAATAACAGCAATAAGAAAAAACTGCTAAAGAAGTACTTTAATATTCACATTTTTAAAAAAATAATTTATATTTCAGCCGTGAAGACTTTCTTCGAATCCCTGAGTTGGCCATAAATCCTCTTGGAGATCGCATTGTGCATGCATTTTTCAATGAAGCTTATGATGATAGAATAAATTTCCGGCAATTTATGAGAGTCCTTTCAAGATTCCGTCCTGTAAAAGCAAATAAAGAAAATAAATTGAACAGCAGAGAAGAAAAGCTACGATGTAAGAATTTTTTTTTTTTCATGTAAATATTAAATAATGTTTAATTGAAATATATTTTTGCCGAATTCAAAAGAGGAAGAGGCACTATGTTCAATGTGTATATAGATATAGATATATTGGTCTTTTATGCATGTACAGCAATAATTTTTTACTAAGTGGACCAATTTGCAATTGTTTTTTTATTGATAGGGAATAGCTGAAGGGTGATCCCATATTAATTTGCTCGCGTTCTGATATTATCGTTACAAAAATTCGGAAAACCATGTTTTTAAACCATTGATAAGGGATTGCTAGTAACAGCACTCGTCCTAATACATCAAAAGTCACCATGGTTGGCCACTTTGGCAATTTATCGCAAAGTTTTGTATCAAAAAATACGTTCCCAAAACCGAACTGAGCTTGGCAATATCTTCATTATTTGGCTAGAAATTGTCAAGCTCTACTACTTTACAATGGGAATAATGGTATAGCTTGGATATTTGTTACACAGTGAGATGAAATATTTTGTAGGGAAAAATATTCAAATTTGCCAAGAATTATGCATAAAAATATTTGAAGAATTGTTTTAATGGCCATCTTAATGGGATATTATCAAATATGTGCATGGACAAATCACCAAAGAACTGAAAGTTGCTATTGATGGCAATTTTCAAGCTGTTCTGGAATAATTTTTTGTTATGGCAAAGTAATTTGAAATCTGTTTTCTTTTTTTAAAAGAATCATACTTGTTGTACAAGTATTTAAAAAAAAAATAAAACTGATGGTCATTAAAGTCTCCCCTAACTTTTCTATATTGTGATTCTTGAAAATATTTTGGAATCGACTTTTTTTTATCTACAAAATAAAAAAGCTGGTAATTTAAAAAATTGTCCCAGTTCTGTCAAATACACCATATTTTGTCAGCCCACAAAAGTTCTGATGTTTTGTTGTATGTACAATGTATTAAAAAATATTATTTTTATATTTTGAAGCATTATTTTTATGAAAAATTAAAATATCTAGTTTTGAACCTTGAATTTTTTGTTGAAGAGATCAAAAGCTAGCTGTTGGGGGCATTAGTGCACTAATTTTGCCTTTTAGTGAAAACCGTTGTATAAATTAATGTATGCAGTGGTGTATGCAAGAGGGGAGGGGTTCAACCCTCGTTCGCCTGTTGAAAATTTTGTAACTTAACCTTTTACAGGCTGCATTGAGATCCAGGCATATTTTAAATTAGTTTTTTGCATATTTTGTCTTCTAATGCATTATTTACAGGATATCAGTCATTTAAATGGCAAAAAAAAAAAAAATACAATTTTCACTGTGTTTCCAATTAGGAGCATGAGTTGTTTTTGACTATACATTTACATTAGTTTCAAAAACTGAATATACTGATGAATAGTTTAAATAATAAGTAAAATATTAAGAATTAGTGAAAGATTTATTTTTAAATTTAAGTAAAGATATAATTTAAGTTTGAAGGGGGGAGGGTGTATCAAGGTACTACCTCTCCCAATTTATGAAAATGACTATTTTCATGATTTTTTTTTTTAAACCAGTTTCTCAATAATAATAGAATGCAAATTCTATTTCAAAAAATCAAGTCATCTTTTAACTTTATCTGCTAATTTTTTCAAGTCAATATTGATAAAATTTCATTTTTTAATGAATTTTTAATTTGATGTTCCCAATTGGGAACATTGTCGTGTAAAAGGCTAAAGACCATATATTTGTAATTTTTAGCATAATGATTATATCCATAAATCCCCTCCCCCCCTTGAAGGAAGTCTGCTTATGCTACTGAATATATGATTGATAAGTAAGATTTTTGGTGCCCATGAAGACTCAGAAGATTGACATAATTGTATAAGCCACATAACACAACGTTGTCATTACTTTCCCTGTTAGAAAGAAGTTAATAACTCCCTTCAAAATAACCAGATTTTTATTTACTATGCATAGTTTTCCAAAAATTAGACTGTTCCCTTAAAAAGGGACATGTACTCACCTCACAGTAAGTTGAATGACATAGAAATGTGACATTGTATGTTTTTAACTACAAACCTTTGTCACTTTCAAAGTATTTCCTATGCACAGTGTATTTCTGACATGTTAGACATCCATGAAAAATTTTGAGGAACATAATAAAATAACTCCTTATTTATTGAGAATGTTATATTTCAGGGCCACTTGGATAAATATATTTTTAAAAATGTACAACATAAAATATTCTATCTAGAATTTTTGTACTAGTTAATGCAATATTTCTGTGTAATAAGTTGATCCAAATTAATTCATTGTCCATAAAATTTTATTTATTTTTAGTTGCTTTCAAAATGTATGATTTGGATGATGACAATAAGATATCAAAGGATGAATTGCTAGCTGTTCTTCATATGATGGTCGGAGCTAATATTTCAGAGGAACAGGTATTAATTAAAAAATGGAATTTTATTGTTTTATTTATAATCAAACTGCTTATTATGTTAAAAGGTATAATATTATTATATAAAAGGTATTTTAAAAGTAGGGATAGATGTGGTTTTGGAGTCAGGTCTGAAAATAATCTGCGTAATTCTGCATTTAGGTTATTTTCAGCATTTTCTTTTTTAAACAATTGCCAGATTACACGTAAAAAAATATATTTGCCAATCTCTGTGTTCCATAGTTTGCCAATTCAACTTCAGTCTTTTTTGCATCCTCTTGGTAAATGAATATTTTCCCTCAAGTATTTCTTTATTCATATTGCTAATGCAATTACAAGCAACATAAATGTGTATTTTGATTAATTTTTATAAATCTCTCGATTTTTAAATGCATTTGAAAGTCTGTATACAAACCTAAGAAATCACATCACAGTAATTCTGGTTTTTAAAAAAGGATATGGATTTTCATTAGATTAGTTTTAAATGGCTAAGTAGGGAAAGCGAGAGAAAGAAAAAATGCTGATTTTATTTTTTATTTTGTTTAAAAAAATAAAAGATGATGATTTTAATATTCTATTGTTAAATTAGAATGACATTTCTGGTAATTCAATTCAAGAGAAAAATATTTTTTCTAATAATGTTTATTAATTTGTGTATAATTTTTTCCTGCAATTTTAAAATCAGGAGAATTGATATTTCATTTTATTGTCATGTGCAGGTTAAAAAAAAAAAAAAAATTACATTTATTTTGAAAATGCTTAATCTTAAGAACTGGCAGTTTACTATTTTATTTTCTGGCAGTTTGTAGCTAAGATATAGAAGCATAGCATATGATCTTATCATAGTTTAACTTCTATTTGTTGGCGTGCTCATAGACAGAGACAATTTTAAAATTTTACCAGTAAAATTATTAAGTTTTTTTATTATTATTATTATTAAAGAATTATTCATTTCTCAAAGCAAACAAATAAATAAAAATCCTTTCTTTTATTCTAATTATTTGAATGTTTATTTTTGAAACTAAGTATGGGATTGAGACAATCTCGATGCTGTACTTACAATTTTCATTCCATTTCTCATCAAGTTTTTTTCTTTTTTTTTTAATGGTGTTAAAATTATTTTTTTTTTTCTAAAATAAGTCTTATTTTTATAGTAAAAGAATTGTCTGAAATTTAGATATGAGATATATGTGACTTGTCTTAAGCTCAAGAACATATGTTATGCCACTATATCTTAGCTGCAAATGGACAGAATTTTTTGATTTTTTTAAAGCTACCAACAAGTTTAAGCTTTTTAAAAGCTACAAGTTTAAGCTTTTTAAAGGTAAATTTAAATCAATAAATTTTTCCTCATTTAAAAAAAAAAAATGCATTTGAAAAGGAACTATTAGTATTCCTCTTTCCCATATTTTTGCATTCTCATCCTTGGAATATGTCTAAAAATATGTACATTCCCCCTCTGGAAAATGTTTTTATGTATATTTCCTCTTTTTTTGGTTCTTCAGCTGCTTTCAGGCCTGGTTGCAGTACAATATAACATGCTTATATTTTCAGTATGGGCGGTCTGAAATGAAAATAATTGATATAAGGGTAAATAAGCAAGATAATTTAATGACTAAAAATATGTTTTTTTTTTTTTTTTAACTTTTTAATTTTCCATACCATATCAAATTTTACATCACTTTTATTATCAAAAAAAAGTCTCACAATATCCATCTGATAGAAAATTTCTAATTATGAATCGAGTAAAACTTATTTTTTCTACCTACCAACCCATCCTTTTTTTTTTTTTTTTTTTTTTTTTAGGCCTTTAAAATTGGAGTTGGAGAATATATTTCTGAGAAATTTTTTTAATTAATATAAATATTAATCTTTTAAAACAGAAAAATACTCATGAAAAAATGATCCTGCTCAAGTTCCTGCAGAAACCTGAGCATACGCTACCACTGATTTTGTACAGACTTTGAAATCATCATAATTCACACTATCCTTCTTATGTGATGCAAATAATCACATTAACCCTTAACCCTCCTTGGTCTGTGTCACATCTCACACATTAAGCATTTTTGTACTCATATAGTTGGCTTTCTCTAAAGTAATTATATATAGTTTTTTTCCCTTCATAAACTGTTCAGCTTTTTGAAAGTTATATTTTAAATGTATAATTTTCCATCTATGTTAAAATTTACATAAATAGGAAATGCAAACCTTTAATATTTACAAATGCCGATTGGGCAGATACTCAATGAGCTGACATCATCCTGTGTATGTGACATGCAAATGGTTTATTCCTGCTCTCCTGCTCAAAAATACAGTCATATATTAATGTGGCTAGACTGTATTTAGATGTTTTCCTTAATAAACAGCCTTTTAGTTTTGTAAACAGCTCTTTTAAAACATCATCCAATTGACATTTTCTCATGATTTTCTTCTAAAATATTTTGAAAAGATAATTTATTTAGGAAAGAAGTTAAAATATTACTATTACAAACATTTGTGTTCAATGAGGATGATAAAAAAATTTAAATATGCTGTAAGTTTATTTTTGATTTTTGGAAGTATTAATATCTGAAGTTATAAAAAAATTGACTCATATTAAGATCTATAAGTAACTAGGAAAAAATAAATTGTGTTACTCTTTCTGAAAAGAGTAATTGGATGAACTCGGATTAAATATCTGATGTCAGCATGTATCTCTTTTTATTCTTCTAAAAGTATGCAAACCCTAGTATGTGTATGCATATATCAAATCCATTGCTCAAATGCTATTCAATTTAATAATGATTTATTTGTCTATCTCTAGCTGGCAAATATTGCAGATAGAACAATTATGGAAGCTGACAGTGATGGCGACCACATGATTTCTTTTGAAGAATTTTGTGCTACACTGGAACGAACAGATGTTGAAGAAAAAATGAGCATCCGGTTTCTACATTAACCAACTGACAAATATTTGAAGAATTACCTTTTATATGTAATGTTTAAATTATGTAATTAATATCAGTATTCTGATCAAACATTCCAAAATACTGATTGTCTAAAAAATTTAAGAAAAAAAATATATCTATACATACATATATATACATATAATTTTTATCTACATTTATAAAAATAAAAAATTAAGAATTAAAGAATAGAAATACTTCTATACTTGTAGGCACAAATATTACATTGCCAATTGCTGGCTGCGATGTATTTAAAAAGTGCTGTCTATTTTAGAATGTAAAACTAGATATTTTTAATGTATGTTTATAAATGTATCATCTTAAGTATTATGCAGCTTATAATTGCATACTTTTATATAGTTGAATTTCTTGTAGTATTCATGTTATGTTTCAAATGTTTATAATCCACAAGTTACAATATTTATAATCCATAAATAAATGTTTTATAAAAGTTGTTGAGTATCTATAAACTTCTGTATCATGTGTAAAAAAAGCTAATAAAAAAATAAATCCACTGAAAAAAAAAATCAAACAAGGAGATTTTGATTCTGTCGGAACTACAAATAATTACATATTACTACCATAAATTAGAAGTCTGCACTGTCAAAAAATAAAAATAAATGAAACTGTAATAGTGGCATAATGACTTTTGAAAAACATGCCACTGGCATAAAGAAAACAAAACAACCAAACTTAAAATACAAAAAAAATTAAGATCAGAAAAATCATACAGTTAAATTAGTCTACACTTCTTTTTCAGCAGAATTTCTGTTTCCATTGAAATAGAGGGAAGAGATACTATCAGTTTTTTTTTTTTTTTTTTTTTTTTTAAATTCCTGTACTAGTCGTACTAGATTAGTATTTGAAGTTTTCAATGTCCAGCTACTGAAAGCCATAACCATAGGCCTTGCATGTTAAATGCATGAAACAGTTGTCCCTGTAAATAGAGAGAATATGTAATACTCAATTGAATCTCCTCCTTTCTTGTGAGTTCATGAGATGAGGGAAAATATAAGAAAGCTTCAATCTTTCCATACAGTTGCAATGAAATGTCTGTGGTAATATTTTTTTATATCATTTAAGTCTTGCTTAAAAGGAATTCTGAGAAACACTAAGAATAAATATCGCTCTTACAACTTGTCTGTTTGAACCAAAGAAGTGGTCACTACTTTAGCTCTATTGTAGCATTTTGTTAGCATTCCAAAATTTGCTCATTTGCCAAGAGAAAACAGTTCACATGAACAAGTGGGTTACTGACAGCTACATTCAGTCTTGCTGAAGTTTCCTGCCACAGGATCCTCATCAGAAGGAGGAGACTTGTTAACATTGGTACCTCTCAGAAAGTTTGGCGAAGTTGTTGATGTCTTCAAATTCTGTGATTTCTTTATCCATTTTTTGTTCATCTGCTATTTTATCATAGTCAATCAAAGAAATTTCTTCAATCTATATAAATAAAAGAAAGTCGGGTTAGTCACACCTTTTATAACTCAAGAACGGCTGGACCAATTTCAATGATCTCTGATTTGTTGGATTCGTCCCCACCCCGAAAAGCAGAATATCTATTAAAATAACTGTTTACCATATGCTGGAGATAGACATAACTGTAAAGAAAATGGGATATCATAAATGAAATCATTTTCATGTCACCAGTTTAAAAATGCATTAGAAATCCTAATTAGGTTACCAAACTTAGACAAACTATTACACCACAAGCGAAATAATAAACTTCTAGATTATCAGATGCTGTAGAAAAGTACAATAACGTGTTTTATTTTTCTTCTTTCACTAATTCATGTTAGATATCGCAACTGACAATGACGCAATTTTGAGGTCATGTGTTTAAAAATGAGTTAGAAATATATGTAAAAATTTACTATTATAAAATTTTAAAAGTATTTTGTTTAATGAATGAGCTTCTCTTGGTGATTTTTGAACACTATCATTTTTCAGCAACCATAATAACGAAAGGAGACTTGCAATTTTTAAAATCGTGGGAAATTCAAGAGGTTCTACCAGGGGGAAAATAGTAATTAACATAATACATAGTATTCGTTATCGGCTTGATGATAGCTGTTGTATGTATTTCCAAAAATCGTGCAAAATGTCGGCAGGTTTTGACGACTTTTGGTAATATATATAGATTAATGATACCTTTTTCCGGCTGAATTCTTGTAAATTAACAAGTTCTTGCACAAAAGTTACGTCATTAACAAAATATCTCTGAAAAAGGTTTGAAATACTGATTAGTTAGGCATAACCCCAACATATCAAAATTAGCTTTAATAACCTCTGTTGCAAGTGAGTTTCTTAACTTCGTAAGTTTCAGTATAACTCTGAAAACTACTATGAGAAATAACCAGACTCCACTACCCTGGTCAGAACGTGTCATCATAAATTAAATATTACATGAAATTCATAAACTCTGCTACACAATTTATCACCCTATTTGCAATTTCAGCAATCTGTAGCTCGTCGAGATTACACAGTCTGATGTTTTTAAAGAGATTGAACCATGCAGCAAAATACATAGCTTCATCAAAGCAAATGTCTTGCCGACAGGCATGAAAGTTTTCAGTCTTTTTTTCAGCAACGTTGATGCATTTCAGATTTAGTATTTAAATTAGTTTAATGAATTTTAGTTATACTGAATACAGTGATACAATGAATATTAGTTAGTTTAATAATGAATACATATAAAAGAATAATAAGTAAAATGTTTAATGCATAATAATTTATTTGTTATGTATGATTCACAACAAAGTTCAGTCTTTTTAGCTGTTTTGTGCTTTTATGCCCGCATTGAAGTACTTGATTTTGTACTTTTATTGAATTTTTATTTTCTTTACATATATTATCCTAATGAACTATTGAACTTAATCTTTTTATTCATTTTATTACACTAATTAAAATCATAAATTAAGTTTAGCTAAAAGGTATCACTGCATTCATTGACTGTTAGGCAGTATGAAGTTCACCGGGTTATCTAGTTCTAGATAAAGTATCTGCTACGATGTTGTCTCGGCCTTCAACATGCTGTATATCAGTCAAAAATTGAGAAATGTATTGTAAATGTCAGTTGACGAGGTGATGCTTTTTCTGGTTTTTGTTTAAATGTGAAGGTTATGGGTTTATGGTCTGTGAATGGTCTTCCTTTCAGTAAAAATGTGAAGTGTTTGATGGAAAGGTAAATTCCTAGTAATTATCTATCGTAAGTACTGTAATGCTTTTGTTCTTCATTTAGCCTTTTGAAAAAAAATGCAATAGGTTTCCATCCATTATCTTCAAATTATTGAAGTACAGCTCCAATCGCTGAATCCGAAGCATCTGTATAGAGTGACGGTAGTTTATGATTTGGAAATGATATGACTTATGGAGGGGAGGCCCACAGAGGGCCAGGCACCGCGACCATGGGTCTATAGTACCATCCCCAAGTCCTGTAAAGATGGAAAGTCCTGAAGGGCCCTATGAAAAGAGCCCAGTAGCAGATGCGAACATCAGCATAGATCTAACAGACATTTTGTAAAGCTCCCGGGGCTCAATGATATGGCGCCCAAGATGCTCAAACCTGTAAGCTGAAAAGTACTCACACTCACAGAGGATGTGCAACGCAGTTTCCTCCTTAAGAAGAGAACCCCGACAAGTGGGATCATCGACAACCTTCATAATATTTAGATGCCTTTTAAGGCAACAATGCCCAGTTAGCAGACCAATAGCCCTACGGAGACTGGACCTATTGAGAAGCAGAAGTTCCTTGCATCTGTCATCAGGGAAGCCAAGATTAATCTCTTTAGCCTGCCTCTGGCCATCGCAATTAAGCCAGTTAGAATACTGAAGCCTCCGAAAGTGGTTAAGAACAGTACCCCTATAACTTTTGCACGAGATGCCACGAACCGGCTCAGGGCCAACAAAAGAGGAACTAGAGCCCGCCCTGGCAAGGAAATCAGCCATCTCATTGCCGGGAATGCCAGAATGGCCAGGAACCCAATACAGAGTAACCTTATTGAGACGAGAGAGCTTACAAAGCTCCAAGTAACACTCCCAAACCAAGTAGGAGGAGATAGCAGTGCTTTGTAAGGCTAACAGAGCAGCCCTACTATCAGAGCAAATGAAGATATGCTTCCTAGAGTAACCAGCCTTTAATCAGAAAACACTACACATAAGGATAGCATAGACCTCTGCCTGAAAGACAGAGGCATGAAGGCCCAGAGAATACAAGAGCTTAATGCCATTGTCTGGACAACAAACTCCAGCTCCAGTACGATTACCAAGCTTGGAGCCATCAGTGTACCACACGCTACACCTGTTCTTACTATAATTAGGAGGCTTTCGCCAGTCATCTCTAGAGGGGAAATGAACAGAGAAAGATACGTCAAAGACATGCCTGACAAGCATATTGTCAGAAGGCATGCTACAGAGAGGATGAGTCAACATAGATGAATCAAGATCACCCCATGAAAGGTATTGCGAATAACCCTTCCAGTAACCCAGGTCCATAAGCCTCTTTCTGCAGACCAGGGCCTCAGCCTCAATAAAAGAATGCAGAGGCAAAAGATTTAAAAGCAGTTCAGTGATTGCAGTAGGAGTTGTACGAAGACAACCCGTGATAGCCAAACACGCCATCCTTTGAACACGGGTAAGATCCTTCCTAGATGAAACTAAGGAAGATCTAGACCACCAAACAATGGACCCATACGCAATGATCGGGCGAACAATCATGGTGTAG
The DNA here is from genome assembly GCA_038373885.1 of Cheiracanthium punctorium. Lineage (NCBI taxonomy): Eukaryota > Metazoa > Arthropoda > Arachnida > Araneae > Cheiracanthiidae > Cheiracanthium > Cheiracanthium punctorium. The sequence continues at coordinate 73,521 of JAWZYV010014142.1, forward strand.
ATCCAATGAATAGACCAAGGACTCAGCCCCCAAGTCCTGCCAATAGCACTCCTACAAGCCCAAAAGACTCGTTTGGCCTTAGCAAGACAGTAATCAAGGTGATTCTTCCACCCCAAACGGGAGTCAAAGTAAACACCCAAAAACTTCACCGAAGAAGAATATGCAATAGGCTGTCCAAAAAAGGAAAGCTTAGAAGACTTGAAGTGCTTAGCACTAGGAAAAGCAACCAAACATGTCTTCAGGGGATTGACAGAAAGCCCAGTATCAGAACACCAGCTCTCCACCGCTTTCAAGGCCGAGTTAATGAAACCAGTGACCACTGGGCCAAACTTGCCCCTGGCCACAATGGCAATATCATCAGCATAGCCAATACAGTGGACCCCAATGCTAGATAACTTAGCCAACAAGGAGTCCACCACAATACAACATAATAAAGGTGAAAGAACCCCACCCTGGGGAGTACCAGCAGAAAGACGTGCCACCAAGGTATCCCCCAGAAGCGAAGCAGAGATAAGCCTGTACAAGAGTAGATTATCAATCCACTGACAGACAGTTTTATCAACACCCTTGGAAGCAAGGGCAGACAAAATCGTACCAGAGGGAACCCTGTCAAAGGCTCCCTCAATGTCAAGAAAAACAGCAAGCGCCACTTCCTTACAGCAGACACTTTTCTCGACAGTAAAAGCAAGATCATAGAGAGCAGTAGTAGTAGTAGATCTGCCAGGCTGATAGGCATGCTGATTTACAGACAAAGGGGAACGACTAAGCAACGTATCCCTAATGTGCCTATCAATAAGCTTCTCAAGAGCCTTTAGGAGAAAAGAAGAGAGACTAATAGGTCTAAAAGACTTAGCCTCAAAATAGTTGTCTTTCCCGGGTTTAGGGATAAATACAACATGAGTGTGCCTCCACAAAGTGGGGACATACCTTAAAGCAATGCAAGCCCTAAAGATCTTGCATAAAGAAGGAGAAAGCAGTGCAATGCCTTCCCTAAGAAGGATAGGAATAATACCATCCATACCCGGAGTTTTATAAGGTCCAAAAGACTTAATAGCCCAAATGACCCTATCATAGGTTACAATCTTGCGTTCAACGTCCCAAGCCTCTTTATCACTGACAAAAGCAGGAGGAGGAGAGGGGATGCACACATTGTCAAGAATGGCACAGTTCGGGAAGTTAATCCTGAACATCTCGGACAAAGTCTCACTGCCCGACTCAGAGAAGTGACCATTATGCATCTTAACACAGTTAAGGTTAGATGATTTGTTTTTAGCCAAAAGTTTAACCAATTTGGCAGAAGCAGACAAATCATTGATATTGCTGCAGTAGTCCTGCCAAGAAGATCTCTTGGCACACCTAATCGCTTTATTAAAGCTAGTGAGAGAAGCTTTATAAGCTTGCCAGTCACCCGTTTTCTTGGGTTTATTGAAAAGCCTCCTGCAATTTTTACGCGAGTGAGCTCATTCGTCCACCAAGGGACACGCCTCCGGGCAACAACTGTACTCACGGGACAAGACTCATTATAAGAAGAGCAGATAGCTCCAGTTAGGGAGGAAATGGTGTCATCAATATCACTAGGAGAATATAACTTACCGCTGATATTCCTCAAACAAAGTTTGAGCTTCTTTCTGTAGGAACCCCAGTCAGCAGTGCGCGGGTTCCTACCTTGACTCTTCACAGGGATGAGTCCTTTAATGGAAAAAAGAATTAGTTTATGATCAGATAAAGTAATATCATCCGACACATGCCAATTCTCAATGAGATCATAACAATGACCATTACAAAGTGAAATATCAAGAACTTCACTTCTATTACTGGTAACAAACGTAGGTCTGTTACCCTTGTTAAGAATAAATAAATTATACAACAAAATATATTCCAAAAGCTCATCACCCCGAGGATTGCAATTAGTGCTACCCCAGACAGTGTGGTGAGCATTAGCGTCACAACCAATGACAAGCTTTGTGTTCGCAGTACAGTATTCAATCAAAGATTTAGCACTGACCGCAAGAGGATCACTACTGTCAAATGGAAGATAAGCAGACAAGAGAACCACGCTATCGTCGTTCAGACTAATCTTAACAGCAACATTATCTTCATCAAGATAATTGGCTAAGACTAAGGCATGAAGCTTAGCATTAGCTACAATACAGGCTCTAGGCCTGACAGCAGTAATATCATACAGTATATTAAAGCCTTTAACATTAAGACCAAGGATCTTCCCATTGAGAGTCCAAGGTTCCTGAACAAGAGCTATATCAACCAATCCATCAACAAGCCGCTTGCACAGGAGTGCGGAGGCGCCCTTACTGTGATGGAGGTTAATCTGAGCAACGTTAATACAATCCATAGCACAAGCAGGAAGGAAGAGAAAGCACAAAGCTTTAGTAAATTAGCTGGTAGGACTGGGGCAGTGCACAGACTCCTCCAAACCCTCGACAGCCAAAATCTTGTCAGCCTCATCACCAGAGAGAGGCTGAAGAGTAGAATCAGAGTCTGAGTGAATATCTAACTCACCCAAACCAGAAAGACCAACACTACTCACCTTAGAAGAAGCGTGGCCATCGTCGGATGACATAACCACGTCCTCAGTCTCCTCCACATCTGAAGCAGACGCAGGTTTCTTGTTAGGGTCCCGGAGTATCTTGAAGACACCCCGGTCCACCCCCGTATGAGCACTGAAGTCTGCCTTCCGAATCGCTTCAGCAGCCTCACAGTCCACCTCAAAGATCCATCGAGTCGAGTGGGGTTCCTCACTAAAGAGAAGAGCGCGCCACTCGGTCGACTTCAGCATTGGGTTAAGCCGGTTCAGCCGCTTCAGCAAAACTTCCGGCTCCTTCGTGACTCTATCTTTGGTCCTAAAAGCCACCATAACGGGCTTGGGCAGTTCCCTGGACTTCAAGGCCTCACCATCCAGAACCCGAGAGTTGCCTTCAAAAGCAGATTTCACCCACTCGGAGGTGAATACATCATCACACTGAACAATCAGTGCTCCGTTCTGCAGTCCAGTACTGGAGATCCTCGGCAGCTGCCCATCCAAAGGGATCGAGTCCACTAACCGAAGGATCTCAGCATTAATCTTCTCTTCGCACTCCTTGAGCAACTTGCTCTTGGGGAAGGAGACCTTGACGACAGCCTACTTGACACCGCTGAGGGCCTGAGCAAAAGAGCCAGATTGGAGAGACCCCGCACCAGACTTCTTCCTCTTTGCCACAGCAGGAGATGGGGTGCCCGAGACAGGCCTCTGCCTCTTGCGACCCTCATCCTTCTTTGCGACCTTAGACTGAGCCAACTGGTCAGACCGGGGCTTCTCAGCCTCAGTCATGGCCTTAGCCTTCTTCCTTAGCCGCCTCTTTTTAGACTTGGAAACAACACTCCGCCACTCAGGAGGTCGCTCACTTTCGTGAGCGGCACTGCCTTCATCCGTGGTGGGGCAAGGTTGTTTAGAAGAAGGGAGGGCAGTGGAAACCACCGCCGCAACCCCCGTTTGAGAGCCGAAGCCCTCCTTTGGAGACTGTAGAACATCTGACGAAGAGGACCCTCTGCCTAAATCCTCAGCGTCGGGAAACTGTAAAACATTTTTCGAAGGGGGCCCTCTGCCTAAACCCCCAACGCGCTCCTTTTTAGACTGCGCGACGAGCGATGCAGCATTATCAACGTTAATATTCACATCCATATTAACAGGTAAGGCCACTTAGCCGTTGCCGTTGCCAGCAACGTTACCAGGGTGCACCACGAGGAGGCGGGCCTTGCGCACCCCTTGGAATGATAAGTGTTGTATTGACTAAATCATCTTTGCATCATTGAAATTGTTCCTTAGCTTCATTTGTCCAATTAATTTGTCGTTTATGTTTTTTCCATGCTCCTATAAGGTAATCATGAAGGAGACATTGATTTTTTGATGCATTCTTTAAATATTGCTGATAGAAATTAATAAGACCTAAGAATGTTCTGAGTTAGAATGGTTGTTGGAAGTTTGTAATTTACAATTGTTTGAACTTTGGTAAAGGTCGGGAGCCTTGAAGAGTAATTAAATAACCTAAAAATTCTATTTCTTGTGCACCAAAGATAGATTTGAAAACATTAATGCGAATTCCATAGACATTTAATCTGTTAAATACTGATTTCAAATGGATTCGGTGTAGTTCTTCACTAGCAGATGCAATCAAAATATTGTATAGGTAGGGAACAATGAAATTTAGACCAGAAAGAACTGTGTTTATAAATCTTTGAAACGTCACTAGTGCATTTCTTAAGCCAAAGCTCATTACATTTCATTCGAACAGTTTAAAAGGAGTAATAATTGCAGTTGTACATCTATCTACTTCGAAAATAGGCACTTGGTAGCAGGCTTTAAATAAATCTGTTTTGGAATAAATATTTGTGCCTTTTAAACTATGATGATAATCCTCTATCCTAGGAGTAGGATATCTGTCAGGAACTGTTCTATCATTTAGATGTCTATAATCTCCACATGGGCGAATTGCACCTCATGAAGGGGACTTGCCCATTGAGAACTAGGGGGTCTTATTATGTTATCCAACATGAATTGGAATTCTTGCTGAACTAATGCAAGCTTTTGAGAATATATCTGTCTTGCTTTAGAATGGTCAGGTTGAACATTATGTTTTAAACTTAAACAAATTTGGCTTGCATAAGTCTGGATATTGAATAGAGTATGATATTTCATTGAAGTGTTTACTGTAATGATATCACTATTTTCACTGATGGAAGCAATTTTGCCAGTCACCTGTTGTTGAGTTACTGCATCAATTTGTTTCTTTTATGCAAATGAATTATTAATTTAAATTTGTTGAGGAAATCAGCTCCTAAAATACCTTTATTAATTTTGGCTACTATAAATGGAAACTGAAATTCACGCTTAAGTCCCAAATCAAGTGATAACATTTTTATACAATATGTTTCAATTTCGATACCATTTGCTGCATACAACTTGAAATCTGTGGATTGCTTATCTCGAGTTGATGTGGGTAAAATGCTAATGTCTGCACTTCCATACACTAAAAAATGCACTTTCAATTTTTTATCTCTGACAAATAAGCCAAGTTAGCAACATTCTGTTATATTATCGACAGTCAGGGATACGACATCCTCTACTCCGCATTCTCATATCCCTGATTGGATGGCTTATAAGTTAACGAATTGCACAGTTAAGTACATTTATTCTGAATGGCATTTATTACCAAAATGAAAATGATAAAAACAGTATTTTCCTTTAGGATTAAATCTTCTCTTAAAAGTACTGCTGGATTGAGAATTACTCCTAAATCGAGGTCTCGATATATGATGAATAGTCATTTGGGCAATTTGCTGTTCAAGGGATTGAATTTTCATTAACAGTTCTGTATTCGAGCTATGTCCAGCAGTTGCTAATCCGCAAATCTCATGAGGGTGTCATATCTGAAATTTTATCAGCCATAATCACCAACTTGAGTAATTCTTTGTCACTAACGAGAATTATACTATGCATAGAATCTGGCAATATCTCTAATCATGAGGTTTTGATTACATTTTCGGACACATCTGATATTGGAACAGACTTGAATTTTTGTAATAACTGACTTGGCTTTAAGTTACCTGATTCAATACCTACTTTCAGTTTCTTTTAATAAATCCAAAAGCCTTGTTTTAGTCTGAATATTTCGTAGCAGAATTACTTGTTACCATATCCCAGATGTTCTTCACATATTTAGGTTCTAACTGTGACACTAAGTAGTTAAATTTGGTGTCCTCCGAAACAATTCCATTTATCTTAAATTGCGCCTCAACTTGGAAAAACCAAATTTCTGGGTGATCCATCCAAAAAGGAGGAATTTTAACACTTTTCACAGTTCGTCTGGAACATCCTCGACATTTTCATCACCATCAAGGCATGTTCACTTTTAAAAATTACGGGTCACCAATTGTTGCCCAGACTCCAAATTAATATTAAATAAATACTACATCATTTTATTATAATTCACATTTGTAAATACACATTTCATTTCAAAATAAGCTTTATTATATATATCTCTTGACAAGAACACGCAATTGTATTTTTAGAACACAGCAAAAAACTTAATATCTTTTTCGTTGCCATTCCCAGAAAAAAATAAATATGTATTAACTTCATCTTAAAGTCCTGTTTAAAATCAAGCCACAACAGTGACCACCAAGGAGATTTTCGGAACCATAGATTTAACATGCATGCACCTTCTGTACACGGTGGTCTTAAATGGTATGTCAGAATCAAACCCACAACCTTTTTTTAGTTACCAGTCCTAAAACTTAACCATTGGGTGGCTACCACAGCCCGTATTCTGAGATTTGAGATTTTCCTTCCTGTTTAGTAAACAGATGAGATGTGTTAAAAAGCTGATTTTGAAAGTGAAGGCTTAGATATTTAGTATCGGGGCCGTGCACATCTATGGTTGCTGTGCAACTGTATGATAAATTTGACAGGACAGCAAAAACCAAATAAAGCAATTTCTAATTTACAGGTGTAAATGCACATTCAGAGTAATACTGACAATGGTGTCAAGGGGTAGAAGATCATGTCATTGGTGAGGTCAAGATGGTAGAAACTGACTGAGGCAGCCTTGGCAGGAAATCTGCTACAGAGCTTATAAAGTACAAGAAGAGTAATACTGGTTCCGATATTACTGGTATATAAATATTTTAGTTACATCTATTCTAGAGTGAAATATTTATTTCTTGGTGGTAAAGCCTTCGTAATGCTATATTTAAAAAGAAATAAAAATGCAAACATTCAAGCAAACTAATTTTTTGAAATTTCACAAGCAACATTTTGTGTACTTGAATACTTATATAAAAATACATGTCATATGGTCGAAGTAGATCTACAAATGAAAATGACAGATTTGGGATTATAGCAATGCAAGAAACAGAAAGAAACTAGTTGTGAAACATCAACAGCAGTGATTACAAGTGAAATCCCTATTGCATAAAACATATGAAAGAGAGTTTCTAAGTATGAAGTTATGGTCATGGAAAAGATGTCACTATTCAAATATTTTAAAACAAATTTTAACTCGTAAACATGCCAACAAGCATCTACTTTCTGGGGAGTAAATATATTCAGTCATTTAGGATGTTAAAAATAATTCCTTTTGAAGAAATTATTTTGAATAAATATTCAATAAATGTTTTATCTAAATGTAGATATCAATTTTCCTCAAGAATTTCTGCTGAATTTTGGCTTATGGAAGAAATTTATTGTGTGAGAAATACAGCATCTCTCTGGGAAAGCTCTGTGAAGCTGACTGGTATAAAACGTTTTATTTATTGATTTTTGTGAACTGTGTAGTGAAGATTGTTTGTCAACCTTCTATAACCAATAAAATTTGTGTTTCATCCTGTCAACTGGACTGTTTACTAGAACTTTTCATATACACAGAACTTTTATAAAAGTCAAAGGCTTTCTTAACCAATTCAATCCATTATAATCATCCAAAAAACTGAATTTGGAACATCCTCCAAAAAAAGTATTCAAGTAAGAGATAAATTTCCTACGTTGGTTTTGTATATTAAATATTATTTATGATAAAATATGAATTAGGATATGTATAAATATGACTTTCCCCAGCCAGCCACGATACATCGAATTAACGTCGCCGTCGACGTAGTTTCGACGTAATCATCGACGTTAAAAATCCTTGGATATGTCCACCTGTTTGCCCGTCGAGCGCTGAACTTCTCGACGGCGTATCACCCGCGAGGGGCGACCGTGAGAGATAACAATCTCGCTTAACTACGGCGCATGAATGGAAAAGGGTGACCGCCAGGAAGAGAAAATCCCCGACATTGGTCGAACACTCGTCGCTATAACGGAGAAGGGAGACAGATTCTCAGAATCCGTTTATAAAATTCAGCTCATAGTGGTTGATTTTACGTTATACATTGTCGAATTGCTTCAACAGGACAGAGAAAACTGGCTTATATTCGTCTAATAGAAGTCGTTCCTTAAAGACTTCACAGAATTTGTCGAATTCTGACCATTTATAAACGTAGTAATTATGCCGCAATTCCAGACCTTTAGAGAATGGGCACATTCCATTTACATACGTCGTGAAGGAATGGAAATTCAATCTGCTCTGATCTTGTGCACTTTTGCCGTTTAAAAGGAAACACTTTATTTTTCTATAAAATACATTTTACTATTAGTTTGTTAGCTAATGAAAAATAATTTTTAATCCAATATGCAGAAATAACAAGTTTTAAATTAACTTCTGATCGTTTTGATAAAGTTACAAAATATACATTCATAAAAATTTGAACACAGAGAAAATATATGAAAGAAAAAATATAATCTTGATTTTTTGAATTTAACTAATCAGTAACTCGCATTAATAGCTTAAGTCTAATTTACATTTTAAAGGATTTACTTTTTCCCCCGGTACATTTTATGAATTGTTTTAACTGTATTAGGTATATTCAATAAAAAGGGGGGGGGCGTTGTTAAATTCAAAGTTATGAACAATTAAGTAATTTCATATATTGTTGAAAAATGGTGAAAAAGTAACTTAAAAAATTAAATAAATATTAGTAAATTTAGTTAACTAATACAGTTTAAAATGCAATTTTACTAATAGTAAATATAATTTACTTATTTTATATAAAAAAGTTACTTTTTCACCAGTATATGAAAATATATAGATTCTTTATAACAGTAGATTAAATAATTTTTTATTAAAAATACCCAATACAGTCAAAATGATTAATAAAATGTACCAGGGAAAAATGGAAACCCTTTAATATGTAAAAGCGACATCTGCTGTTTATGCGACTTACTTATGAGTTCAATTCAAAATCAAGATTATATTTTTAACTTTAATATATTTTTTGTATATGTTCAAACTTTTATCAATATATATTTTATAACTTTATCTAAACGATTAGAAGTTAATTTAAAACTTGTTATTACTGAACATTTAATTCAAAATTGCTTTTCATTAGCTAAAACCAGTAGTAAAATGTTTTATATTTAAAAATATAAAGTGTTTCCTTTTTTTTAAACGGCATGTGCGCAAGATAAGAACTGCTTGAATTTCCATGCTTTCACGATGTGTGTAAATAGTATGTGACTCACACATTCTCTAATTATCTAGAATTGAGGTACAATTAGAACGTTTATAAATTGTCAGGATTCGACGAAATCGTCAAGGAACGACCTATTAGACGAATAAGCCTGCTTTTTTTTATTACTTTTTCCATGTAATAAAATGAGAACAAGTTTTCTATCTATAAATTTTAGTCCCCCCCCCCCGTCCCACGAGAAAAATCTTGTCTACTTCATTACACAAACAGTTTTTTATTTATCTCTCTTAATTCTTTGATTTGTTAAATTTTACTACTCCAAACAGGTTTATATTACATACTAGATGCATACATATTAGTATACAATTTAAAAAGAAAAAAAAAATTACCTTTGCACAAAAAAGCTTAACCTATTTCATTCTAAGCCATAATGCAATAATGGTTGACTTTTGTTATAGTCAGCTCACATTAAGTAAAATCGTGCTTATTATGAGAAGAAAATATTTTATATGTTTAAGGTAAGCAGTTGATTTTATGGTAATTGTACCTGTATATTTCACTCTATAATAAGGAATAACAAGACTTATAATTAGCGATTAAAAAGAAAATGATTAAAAGAAACAAAGCACATAAGTATTAGTTAAGTAATTATGTAACTCACCTCTAAAATTTTGACAGTCGAAATTAAAATTAGTAGTTACCCCGACAAACTTTAACAACACCGGCCAACACAATTTAAAGAGAGCCAGACAAACTTATTAATACATGTCAAGCTAACGATAAATCGTGTTAGCATTAAACTTGAAAATATTCCAAGAGATTCTTGAAAAATATCCACTTTTATAGTTAAAACTATCGAAAATGTACTTTTCTGTGCAGCGCAGCAGCTCAGCCAGTGACCACGCGATGAAAATGAAGCTAGATCTGCCCTTGCATAAAAAAACTGCGAAGCGAACCACGACGGAATACACACACAAAAAGAAGAAAAAAAAAGGGCATCTGTGACGTGAGTTCAGCGTTCTCCAAAATTCTGAGAAATCGCGTGGGGTGGACAGGTCAAAGGTCGTGTGAAAGGACACGGTAACGTTTGTCTCCCCTGCACTGTTTATTCGACGTTAAACTGACTATTAACTAAGCTGAAAAAATTTCTCGGTGCTCCATCTGTTTCTTCTTGGCTGGCAGGGGGGTCTCTCCAGATCGCCGAAGCTATGAGCGGAAAGTCGGCGATATATTGACGGATTATAGACCTCGTGGGGGTGACAAACATTAACAGTCGAAGATAGCCGCCTCCCTGACCAGCATACAACGGCTCTTTAAAACGTCGACAACACAATGTATGTTTGATCTCTTTTAAACGCTATTTTTTGCTGTAATTTTTCCTCGACCTATTTTCGACATTTCGGCATCGGGAATACGTAATATATACGTGTGTGCGCTTGCTGGGTTTCCATATTTCTGACAAGTTGTGCACTTTTCGAAAACTCAACTATTATTCGTAAATCTAAAATAGGAAATTTATCTCTTACTCGAATACTTTTTTTGGAGGATGTACACCCGCCCAAAAAAGTATTCGAACAAGAGAGAAATTTCCTATTTTAGATTTGCGAATAATAGTTGAGTTTTTGAAAAACGCTCAACTTGATAGAAATATGGAAAGTCATATTTATACATAGCCTAATTCATATTCTATGATAAATAATTTTTAATATACGAGGCCAACGTACGAAATTTCTCTCTTGCTCGAATACTTTTTTTGGAGGGTGTACCTTTTTTGGATGTTAAAAATCTGGTTTTTCCCATTGAAATGCATTATAAAACCTGCAGCTTGTCGCAGAAATGTTGGGCTCCTCGACATGCTCTGTAGAGCATGTTGATGAACCTAGCCTCTCTTTGACCAGTCCCCTTCTGCGTGACAGCTCTGGGTTTGCATAATATATTTCCATAGAGAAAAGTGGAGAGAGCAACCGGCACACATACCATGTTCAGAAAGTTTCTGCCGTAGAACTATTTTCTTTTGATTGGAGTCCAGAAGATTAGCGGGAAGCACGTGTTATTGTATCGTGAGAGAGCTTTGTTTTAAAATAGAAATTTTAGCCTGTTGTGCTATTAATTGCACGAACAGATCAGATGTAAAGAAGCCTGGTGTCACTTTTCACAGGTTAAAAAATTATTTTTAATGTACTTTCATCAGGATTAGTAATTTTTCTACACACTATCAGTTGAACCTGTATGTCAAATGTAATGTTCATGAATCTGGTATGTCAAAAATTTTAATATTACGATTGCATAATCATCATCAACATTGGCACGACAGCCCCTTGTGGGCCGTGGCCTTCCTCAGAAGTCTTTCCCATTCCACCCTCTTCCCTGCAATGGACCTCCAGTTTCTTATTTTCAGTTTGACAAAATCCTCATCCAGGCTTTCCCTCCATCTTTTCTTAGGTCTTCCTCTAGGTCTTTTACAAAAAGGAGTATTACGATTGCATAAACAGTTGTAAAATTCTTTGATATTCATACATAATGTATTATAAACATTGAAAAATGGAAATTGGCCTATTAAATTTATACAGTATGGTTTGTTTAATTTTGTTTTTAGTTTCTGTTTGTATTGTTTTGATCCGTGCACTTTGAATAATAATTTTAGTTAATTGTCATGTAATGAAGAAAAGGCCTTTTTATCTGTGCCATTTATGGCTTAATTGTTAACTTAGAATTATGTGTATCCCAAATTATTTTTTTAATTGTATTATTATACAATATAACAACTGATTGTCTTGCAATGATTGCATATTTCATTATTTTATATTTGAAAGCTTGTGTAATTCAAATGTTTAGAAATGTCAGTTGTGATGACATGGATTTCAACTAGCCGCCACTGCCCTCAAATTATCATTCATCCATCTCCGAATTTAGTTACTTCAGACATTGAAACTATGAAAATGAGACTAACACCAGCGATATTAAATTTACATACAAAACATATTATCTTTAAAAGAAAGTTGTTCAGATGCATGTTGTACGTTCTTTTGAGTTCTGTTATTTTTAATTCTACTTTTGTTGTCGTTTTTTGTAAAGAAGAAAGCTTCAATATTGTTGCGGAATTACTCTGCTACTCCTGGGGTTCGTCGTTCTAAAGTCCTGTTGGTGTAAAAATGTTCAAGTAAAATGTCACTTGTCAGGATGGAACACAAACTTTATTGCTTCTAGAACTTCGTAGAATAATCAGCTGTACATAATTCACAAGCACAACCTAGCAGTAACGTACTTTTAACAATCCACTTGGATCAGAAGCTCTCACAAATGCTGTGTTTCTCACACAAAATAAGTCACTTTCACAGGCAAAAATTCCGTGGAAATATTCAAGGGATATAGTACACAATCCCTTAAGACACAGCAATGAAGAATTTACACACAGCACTTTAAAAACAGCTTCACAAAGCAAGCTAAAACACAGCTTCTATAGCACTATCAATTCACACAAAACAAGCGTACTGAGAGCTCTTCACACATTGAGCATTCAACTCGCACACTGCCTCTCTCGGGGCGACGCGCGCTTCTATAAATAGCCGACGCAGGAGGTACAAGAGGTTTCCAGAAAAGTCAATTTCTCGAGGGTTCTACATAAAGCGTGAATTTTGATTACGTCATAGAAGAGAAATGTTAGGTTATTATGCGTTTTTAATGCAGGAAAATCAACTTCCAGGCCCCATTGGGAAAATCGCGCCAAATGACCAAAAAGTCGCCAAGCTTGGCGACTTTTGGCGAAATATCGCCAAATTTGGCGCCAAAAATAAGTCCTCAAAAGTGAAGAGATCTAAGCTCTAGGACTAATATTTCTCGAGATTTCTAGAAGCCCATAGAAAAACATATGGGAAAGCGAAACCTCCGTATCTCCGGTTCTAATTGGCCGATTTTGATGCAACAAAAAGCAACATTTATCTATTTGAAGCGTAGAATACGAATTTTAAACCATTTTAAGCCACAGAGCAGCGGGTTGCCCCGAAAATTCGTAACATTGCCCCCTTCCCAAGGACTGCACGTCCCGGGCAGTACAATCCCTAGTTAGGAGGTCACACAAGTACCTACACTGTGTAACACTTAACAAGATCTTAACAACATAATTCAAGCAAGTAATCAATAGCACAATAAGCAAATACACATTAATAAATAAATAATCAACATAATAAATAATTACACTGTAATAAATCATAAACATAATAAACAAATACGCATTAATGAAAACTAATATATTACAAATATGTACACTAAACATGGCGTAAGTAGTGAGTGAAAGAGAGTTGAGGAAAGAGGAAGAGAAGGGAAAGACAGGAAAGAAATGAGATATGAAAGAAAAGAGGAATTACGCCATAGTGACCATGGTCTGAGCTAATTACAACTGCGGTAGATGGCTAGCCGATCGTAATGTACAACTCTTGGCTTCGAGTTTGGTGACGTACGAATCCGTACGATGACGTCATTCAGCCGGTTTAGGACTGTGTAAGGACCGTCCCACGGCGATTGCAGCTTGGGAGACAGGCCTTTCCGTCGAGTAGGATTCCATAGCCAAACTTTGTCACCTGCGTTGAACTCGTGTCCCGTAGCCTTCGTGTCGTAGCGAGTCTTCATCTTTTCCGTGTTCAGGTTGATCCGCTCCCGAGCAAAATGATGCACATCTTGAAACCGTGCCCGAAGGTTTTCCACGTACTCCTCTGGCGATGAAGTCGCATCTGGAGGGCGGCCGAACACTATATCGGCGGGAAGACGAAGATCTCTGCCGAACAGCATCTGGGAAGGTGTGAAGCCGGTAGTCTCATGGACGGCGCTCCTATAGGCCAGCAGGAAGAGGGGGAGTTTCTTGTCCCAGTCCTCTTGATTCCTAGATACCAGAAGCGAGAGGTTGTTTAAAATTGTGCGATTGAACCTCTCCACCATGCCGTCGGATTGTGGGTGTAAAGGCGTAGTCTGGGTTTTGTCCATTCCGAGAAGTTGGCATAGTCCTTTAAAGACTGCAGAGGTAAAGTTCGTTCCTTGGTCGGAATGAAGTTGCAGAGGGGTTCCATATCTGGAAATCCATTCTTGCACCAGTACCTCTGCTACGGTCGTAGCTTCTTGATCGGTAATAGGAAACGCTTCGGGCCATTTAGAGAAGTAGTCAATGACAACTAGGATGTATTTGTTGCCATCCGAAGTTCGCGGAAGAGGTCCCAGGATGTCGAGGGCAATCCTCTCAAAAGGCGCTCTTACATTATAACGATGTAGTCTTCCACGGCTTCGTTTCTTCGGGCCTTTACGGGCGGCACAGGCGTCACAAGCTTGACACCACTTTTCGACGTCGCCTCGAGCCCTAACCCAGTAGCAGCGCTCGCGAACTTTCTGCAGGGTCTTTATTACGCCAAAATGGCCTCCAGTGTAGCCATTATGAAGTTCTTCTTGAACCTTCGGAATCCTCGAACGAGGGAGTACTAACTGCCATCGGAGCATCTTGCCGTCGTCCGACTCCCATTTACGATACAGGACTCCATTCCTCAGGCGAAGCGAATCCCATAAAGCCCAGTACTGTTTCGTTGCCGGACTGTAAGATGATATCTCTTGCCAACTGGGCTTAGCGCTGGATTTTTCCATAAATTCCACAATAGGTTTGATGTCGCTGTCTGCTAATTGGTCCGCCCGAACATTTTCGTCACTCCAGGGATCTTGAGATGGTGCCGATGATGTAACTTGGCGGACAACGGGATGTTTCAGATGGTAATTTTTCTCCGCCCTGGAGCAATAGCGACAACTGTCTATGCAGAGCCTTCTCGACAAAGCATCTGCATTTCCATGAGATGACCCTTTCCGATGACGTATCTCGATGTCATATTCTTGTAATCGCTGTATCCACCTGGCTATTTAGCCCTCTGGATTCTTGAAATTTAGAAGCCAGGTTAAAGAGGCATGGTCCGTTCGGAGCAGGAACTTTCGGCCGTACAGGTAATGATGGAAGTGCTCCACGGCCTTAATGATAGCAAGAAGTTCCTTTCTCGTAACACAATAGGTGCGTTCTGCCTTTGAAAGGCATTTGCTCCAGTAAGCAATGACGTGTTCTTAGCCATCTATCTCCTGGGACAAAACTGCTCCAACACTCTCCTTACTTGCGTCTGTGTCCAGGATAAATGGCTTGTCAGGGTGAGGATACGACAGGATCGGCGAAGATGTTAAAGCCGTCTTCAGTTCGTTGAATGCGTCCTCACATTCCTCAGTCCATAGAAATTTCTGTCCAGTATCGGTCAATTTGTGAAGAGGTCTTGCAATTTGAGAAAAGCCCTTCACGAATTTTCGATAGTAAGTACACAGACCGAGAAAACTTCTTAAGTCATGGATATTCTCGGGACGACTCCAGTTCTGGACTGCGGACGTCTTTTCGGGATCGGTTCGGACTACGTGGGCGGATATTATGTGCCCGAGGTAACGTACTACCCGACGAAACAAGTTGCACTTCGACGGACTTAGTTTCAAGTTTGCCTCTTTTAATTTCTGCAGTACCTTTCGAATGTTCTCGAGATGCTCTTCGAAAGTCCTTCCGACGATGATGATATCGTCCAAATAAACGAGGCATGCTTCGTAGGAAAGTCCTCTCAACACTGTCTCCATTAGACGCTCGAATGTAGCAGGTGCGTTGCAGAGTCCAAAAGGCATAACTTTGAACTGCCATAATCCTTGTCCCGTGGTGAACGCAGTCTTTTCACGGTCGTCGGGATGAATTTCCACTTGCCAGTAACCACTTTTCAGATCCAGAGTGGAAAACCATTCGTTTCCCGATAAAGTGTCCAAAGTGTCGTCTATCCTGGGAAGAGGGTAGCTGTCTTTCTTGGTAATGTCATTCAGACGTCTGTAGTCAACACAGAACCGAGTGGAACCATCCTTCTTTCGGACCAAAACAATTGGCGAGGCCCAGGGACTAGTCGATGGCTCGATGACGGCATCACGCTGCATCTCCTCTAAAAGTCTGCTCACCTCTTCTTGCTTAGCAAACGGCAGCCGCCTAGGATGTTGCTTGATGGGAGAATAGCTGCCTGTATTTATCCTATGTTGAGTTAAGCTCGTACGGCCAAAGTCACCCGAAGTTCGGGAGGAGAGGTCTTCAAATTCAGCTATTACTTTCTCCGCAGCGCTTCCCTGTTCTGCCGTTAACGCCACGTCTTGTATTAATTCCTTCGTCAGGCACTCGGAAGATTTAGCTGTCGTTTGGCTGATGTTCTTATTAATGCAGGTAACAGGAGTGCATGTCGCCAACACTTCATTTTTCTTTATCACTTTCGACTTGTCCGTCACATTTACTACTCTAACTGGAATTTCTGTTCTCGACAAGTCCACAAATGTTGCTCCCACAAGTACTCCTTTGACGGAATCACTATTGTTTGGGTGTTCGATTAATCCAAAACGGAATTTATTGCTTTCTTTTACTGTTCCAGAAATTATTGAATCAGTTCTGGGAGGTAGAGTGATATCAGTCTGGGCTATTATTTGCTGAACAGGTAAAATAGTTTCATTTTTAATATCGAACGCAGCTATTTCTTCTGAGTCTGAACGAAGCTCATTATTCTTAAAGTCCAAGTTAAATTTGTGCGATTTTAAAAAGTCGAGTCCGAGAATAAAAGAGTCTGTAATATTGGCGACATATACCACATGGTCGTATCTGGCATTTCCAAACGTGATTTCTACTTGCGCTTTTCCGCCCACTTCGATCTTGTCACCTGTCACAGTCTGGAGGGTCAGCGAGGGCGGAGTCCAGATAATCTTCAAATTTTATTTCTTGGCCAGATCCGTCCTTATGATGGTTACGTTCGCTCCAGTATCAATCACCATGTGGCATGGGGAACCATTAACGTATCCCAGAACGAAGAGTCCATTACTGCCGCCATTCACTGATGAAATCTGTAAGACTTTCAAACGAGGCTTTTGAATATCCCTCAGCCTCTGTTCCTGAAAGTCGTCTCTTTTGTGTCTTCCTTCATGGGCTTCTCTGGTGCATTGATAACTGCGATCTTTACGACGAGAGTTCTTTTGTACGTCACAGCATTTTCGTAAATGCCCCTCGCTGTTGCACCTCCAACATTTCACTTTTCTTGGCTCTGACTGTTCTTGTCGTTCCACAAGATTTTCCAGGGTCTTTAATTTATTCTCTAATCTCTCCATTTCTCCATCCGTAGGCTCCTGGAATGACACAGCTCTAACATTATGCCGCTCTTTTCTTACGGCCAGCTGAGCTGCCTCTAGCTTCATGGCGAATACGAGGGCTGACCTGAGATCTTTATAATCCGCCAAGATCAATGCTTTCTGAATTTCAGAGTCCAAGAGGCCTTCAATAAATGTTGCACTGCAACTTCTTCTCGAACATTATCTGGATAACTGCCATAGGCTAGATGACACAGCCTATCTATGTCGGAAGCCAGCTCTTGGAGGGTCTCGCCAGGTCTCTGCATCCTTGACTTAAGTTGGATTCTACTATGTTCTTTCTGGCACTTCTCTCCGAATTTCATCTCCAAGGCACTGGCAAGGGCGTCAAAATCTCCTATCTTCGTCGCTCCGATAGTTTGCAATACATTAATTGCATCTCTGCTAAGGGAAGCGGTCAGTTGGTTCGCTTTCTCGGACTCGCTCCAACCATTGGCTCTGGCGACGATCGAAAATTGGCTCTTGTAAGCTTCCCAGTGAGTCTTTCCGTCATAAGGCGTTAGTTTCACTGCTGGGTGGCGTGACGGCAACCTGATATTTTCTGGTACCTTTCCCAGCTTTACCAGACTGTCCAGTTTTTCTTCTAACTTGTGATCGATCTTTTCCTCAATTCTTTCCTCGTATTTCGCTTGACTTTCTTCCAGGAGCGACATTCTCTTCTCCATATTTTCTTGATTTGTCTCTACTCTCTCCAGTCCGGATTTCATTTCTTCTAGCCCGGCTTCTATTTTCCGCTCCAGTTCTGATTTCATCTCGTCGTGTGCGGCTCTTAACTCCTCCAATCCGGTTTTCATTTCATTGTGTGCAGCCTTTAATTCGTCCAATCCGGTTTTCGTCTCGACTTGTCCGGCTACAATTTTCTTTTCTAAATCGGTCTGTCCGGCTACAATTTTCTTTTCTAAATCGGTCTGTCCGGCTTCAATTTTCTTCTCTAAATCCGCCTTCATCTGTTCTTGTCCGGCTTTCATCTCGTCTTGTCCGGATTTCATTTCCTGCATCATATTCATGAGCTTTTGAAGTTGTTCTTCCATTTTTTTGTCTAGTCAAAACCATAAACTGGAAAATTAAAGTCTTTCTTTAGAACCCCGATTCTGACACCAAATGTTGCGGAATTACTCTGCTACTCCTGGGGTTCGTCGTTCTAAAGTCCTGTTGGTGTAAAAATGTTCAAGTAAAAAGTCACTTGTCAGGATGGAACACAAACTTTATTGCTTCTAGAACTTCGTAGAACAATCAGCTGTACATAATTCACACAAAACAAGCGTACTGAGAGCTCTTCACACATTGAGCGTTCAACTCGCACACTGCCTCTCTCGGGGCGACGCGCGCTTCTATAAATAGCCGACGCAGGAGGTACAAGAGGTTTCCAGAAAAGTCAATTTCTCGAGGGTTCTACATAAAGCGTGAATTTTGATTACGTCATAGAAGAGAAATGTTAGGTTATTATGCGTTTTTAATGCAGGAAAATCAACTTCCAGGCCCCATTGGGAAAATCGCGCCAAATGACCAAAAAGTCGCCAAGCTTGGCGACTTTTGGCGAAATATCGCCAAATTTGGCGCCAAAAATAAGTCCTCAAAAGTGAAGAGATCTAAGCTCTAGGACTAATATTTCTCGAGATTTCTAGAAGCCCATAGAAAAACATATGGGAAAGCGAAACCTCCGTATCTCCGGTTCTAATTGGCCGATTTTGATGCAACAAAAAGCAAAATGTATCTATTTGAAGGGTAGAATACGAATTTTAAACCATTTTAAGCCACAGAGCAGCGGGTTGCCCCGAAAATTCGTAACAATATAGTCATTCAATCGCCGTAATCAACGTATAAACGTAGAGTTCATCTGTTGTTTTTTTTTTTTTTGGTCTCCAATGGTTCCATCTTCCTCTCGCAGTAGCAGAAGCACTCTCCACTTTCCTCTATGTGTATTTCAATCCAAAATGCTCAATTTTAAACATTCAAAAAAAAGTATTTAATTCAAATTTGTGGGGTGATTGTAATGGATTGAATTGGTTAAGTAGATCTTTGACTTTAAATTTTTGCTTCATTTTTATGTTTTGAAGTGATTAAGGACAATTTAAAACAATGTTTCTAATACCCTTTTTCGGGGTTGAATCAACACTACAGTAGATTCTAGTCGGCTTCACTCAGATTACATCATTGAAACGTCGCTGCATTACAGGCATACCAAAACTTGAATTTAATACTTTTTTGAATGTTGAAAATTGGATTCTCCCCAGTGAAATATACGGCAAGAACCAAAAGCTGTCCCGCAGCTTGAGGATCCATCACAGAAAGGCTACCCAGATAACACACATGTCCGTTTAATGTCTATTTCTGATCCATAATACATCCATGTCTAAACATTGACATCCATAAGACATCTGTTTATGGACATAATCTGGAAAATCCAGAATATGTCCATGGATAGACCAAAACTAGAATTAGAATATCCAGAATAAGTCCATTTATGGACGTATAACAGATTATCCACACTATGTCAGTGATACGACATAAAACGGATGTGTGTATAAGTCCAGAAATGGACAAAATATGGAAAAGTTACTTTTTTGTCATTGATTTTCATTTTACCCAATACTGTACTGACGACGCATGAATTTATTATACTTTATGTTTTTATTGATATTAATTTTACCCCAAAAAAGTTTAAAAGCATTTTAAGTTCTAGAGGATTTTTTTTTTTTGTTGTTGTTTTTGTCGGGAAACTTTTGAAATTTAAAATACTTTTTATGTATTATTATTTCCTATAAAAGCAGTATTGTGTAAAAAGAAACTCATATCCTCATACAAAAAAAGAAAATTCTCTAGCGACTCAACATCCAAAAACGAATAGCTGCATACCTTTTTCTAAGTTCCCAGTCCGAAACTACAAAATCTTTACTTCAACATTTTGACCCATCTGATCAAGTCCCGCTGCGTATAGTGGCTAGCACACTCTACTGAAGTCCATGATTAAGGGTTCGAATCTGAAGCGAGGCAAGTACTTAAAGGTTGGTTTTAAAAGAAATTTAGGTACGAATATTTTTTACAAAATTCGTCATTAAGATGTAACGATAAATTTAAATTAATCATTACATAAAATTAGCTAAAAACTGTTAAATGGTTTTTGTTGATGTCCAGGCTTCGACCATAAAAGGTCTATAAACAGACAAACACGCCCATTATTACGTCCGTATGCATGTCTATAAGACTTCATATGGGCGTCCTATAGATATAGTGCCATATTGACGTAAAATGGACGAGAATTGGACGAATCCTGGATATTTAATGGACATGTCAGCTTGTCTATATGACGTCTTCTAGGCGTGTTTTGGACAAGTTTGTGCTATCTGGGTAGGCAAACATCCCCAATTTCAGGGCTATTCAATTTGCCCCCAAAATGAAGAGCGACAAATGGGAACAAATAGAAATTTATTTGAGAAAAGCACTGAATTTATAAGATGTCCCCATTTTTGTTTTGAACTTGGTCATAACAAGACATATTTGGGTGTGTGAATCCCCATTACGATAGAGCTTTTCGTCCTACGTCATTATTGCATTACGTCGGATCATAGGAACCAGCCTGGCAACACTTTCCTGTAGGACACACTAACGTTCGTTTGAGGACGGTGATTGGCGGAATACTCGTCTTTCTACCTCTAAATATCCGAGTTGTCCTACAAAAAGTTGCCCTGACGTCATGTTGAAATGCAAATTGGGGGCATAACGCGCTTCAAACCAGGATTTTTTTTATTTTTATCTGGAGAGTGGACATTTTGCACGTGACGTCTCTAGTGGTATTTGAAATTGCCCTGGCGACTTGGTGTCAACTTGTTTGGATCCTAGGTATTATTTAACACTTCCTGACATTATAGTTATTGCAAGAAGAAGCTAGAATATTGTTCGTTAACGTATAATACATTATTTACAATTTTCTTTTTACTATGAGATTGTGTTTTAATTATTATTAATCATTAAATAATTAAAAAGACCGCACTTTCAGAGGTATGGAAAGTTTTTAATAAATATTTTTATTACTTCAAACACAAAATTGACCCGGTCTATTGAGACAGTGTTAGCAATAGCGGAATAATTTAAGAATGCTAATATTCCTTTTATCAACGAAATATAGAGGCGAAATGAGATATCCTCCGCTTCTAAATCTTTCATTTAAATATTCATAAAGACAGTGACTGATTCCATGTGGTTAATATAAAGAAAAAGTTAGTATAAAATAGTATAGAAACTGGCGAACGTAAATACCAAAGAGCCCTCGGTTTGTCTGTGGCATGGTAAATACCACCAGCAGACGAGTTCTAGCCTCGAACTCAGCGACCATACAAAAAGCCCATTTTGGCCGAACCAATCAGATCATTCTAAATCGCATGTCGCCACTCGTCAAGAGTATTGATATATGCTATTTGAAATAATTTTCATGTTGAACAATAGATGGCGGGACTACTGCCTTGTCTTCTTTGGTATAGTATCCCTTCTTCCTTGTTAACCGCTTGGTTTGTTCGTTACTAATACTAATTGTTTTTATTTGGATTTTTTGAGCAAGTTTGGATTTCGTCGAGGTGTCCCGTCTCCTTGGGTCGAGTAGTAATATGAGTTCGCCGCATAATTTTTTTTTTTCACTTTTGCATGCTTTAAGAGGCTGGAATTATACTAATTACTTCGACATAAGTTATTTTTCTCTGTAAAATACTATGTCTTATTTGTTAAAAAAGTAATTAACGCTTTTCATGTAATTTTTTTACACGCTGTTAGCTCAGATATATTCTATATTCAGCTAGTAAAATGAATACTCGAAAAATTATTCTTGCCGTTTCGAGAATAGCAAATAGCTCATCATATTTTAACTTAAGATATCTGTCCCAGACAACTAAACTGTGCTCTTTCTTTGAACGGGATCACAGAGGAGCGGAATTTCCCCTTATTATTGATAAAAGTTGGAAAGAAATGCTGAAAGAAACTAGCCAAGCCATCATACCTGAATGTAAAAAGTTTTGGAAAGAAACAAAAAGATCATTTTCAGCAGGATCGCAAATTATATAACCATGGAGATACTGATGTATTTTGGCGCTTTGATTCCGAGGTAAAGTTATATGATTATATAAAGATCTTTCAAAACAACAGCTTGTTGCCATTCCAGATATTTATAGTTGGTGACTTTTGATAAACTGAATAAAATTTCGTCCAGTAAACATGGGTGTATTTCAACACTATTTCTGAAATGTTATGGCAGATAAAGTGAAACTATTTTAAGCAGATTTCGTATAGGAATGTGAATGCGAAAATGATGCGTTGAATGATAGCAGGTAAGGCAGTATTAACAATAAATAAGTGTAAAAGAAAAAAGTAAGCACTTTATTTATCAAAACAGTTTACAATAGCTGCTCCAATGAGAGATCACCAACGACGATACAACATTCACAGCTGTGACATATAGATTAGCATATTAGTTAAAACGTCATGCATGTCCCCCTATTTCCAGAGGTACAGGCAACCAGATTTGTGGGATTATCATTGTGCTCTCTTCTAGTTCTTGTATCAAGTCTAGAAGTATAAAATGGCCCACGCTGTCTAGAGGTGGCCCACCATGACAGATTGGATCGACACTAGAGATGAGATGGGCTCAGCCCAAACCGGGCTTCGGCTCTGTAATTCACAATTGCATTCGGGCTCGTGAAAAATTTCTATTTTATTGAACATACTCCTTGAAACAGATTTTTTAAAAAGTGATTCATATAGAAAATAAAAGTACTTATAAAAAAAAAAATAGTGGCACGGGTGCCTAGAATGCGCGTGAAGCTCTTTGGGTATTTCAGAACGGCGGCTTATATTGCTTAGTTAGTCATGAGATCGGACATTATTTCATAAACATAGATATAAAGAATTAGAAAGTGCATTCAAAATTTGCAACTATATTTGTCTTTAATTTGTACAAAAGGCAAAATTTATTGTATTCTGTCAAGGAATTACTTCTTTGAATTTTATTATCTTTAGCTGAAATTTCGGGCTCGGGCTCCGACTTAAATAATATTGCTCGGGCTCAGCTTTCAAAAAATGAGCCCAAACTCATCTCTAATAGACACTGAAC
>JAWZYV010014143.1:0-87180 GCA_038373885.1 Cheiracanthium punctorium
GTCAACATTATCTACAAGGACCAAAATGCTTAAAGTCATATTAAATGTCCATTTTATAGAAATATCTTACATTTTTCATGTAATTTCTGTGATGGGGGGGCGTTCCCCCCCAAGAAAAATGTGATTCTTGCTGTCTTAATAATTAATGAATGGTAATCAATCTAATTAATTAATTGTTTAGCATTAATGAGCCCAATTAATTAGTCTAATTATATGCTTTGGGGTTCAACATTATCTACCACGACCAAAGTGCTTAAAAATGCTCTAAGTCATATTAAATGTCCATTTTATAGAAATATCTTATATTTGTCATGTAATTTCTGTGATGGGGGGGCGTTCCCCCCCCCCAAGAAAAAGGTTCTCTGGCTTATCGCCAACATCACCGACGAACACTCTATTTCTTTAAAATATTTCAAGTACACGTGAACACGGCATCAAGACCATCGACAGACACCGCAGTTCTTAAAAGTATTCGAAGTCCACACGAACACGGGAACAGCGCGACGACGAAGACAAATATGGCGGTGCGGGACCCTAACTAAATCTGCTGTAAACTCCCTTCCTCGCCGATGCTTCGGCAAGCGAGCGGAGGTAGCGTAAACATCGGCGCGTTGATGAAATCCAAGATGGCGGGGCGGGTCCCTCAACCTAGAGACCCTATACTTCGTCAGAGACCCGACACGAGTGAAATAATTTCTGATTGGCTGAAGCGGTGAATCAGCCGCCGCGGGCTATGGATGAAAATCTTCGGTAGAGTTAGCATTGTGAAACGAAGTGACTTCGGAAAAACTGCTATATCTAAGCATTAAATAATCAGTCTTACGTTTTTCCTTTCGATTTTCCTAATCTAAAATACTTACTTAATGCATAAAAATCACTTTTTAACTAGAAATCCGAAATTAAGTACTATTTTGAAGCGATTATTTACGTATAGTTTCGCTTTCGAGCTGTCATCGGAAGCTTGAATTTTAAGTCTTATCTTACACTTTCCTTGTTTGAACTTTACAATAATATTGTTTTATTATTTATTTATGTTATATGTGCGCATATCATGCTTTAAATTAATTAAAAAATCCTTCAAAAGCTTTGTATTTTATACTTTTTTCC
The DNA here is from genome assembly GCA_038373885.1 of Cheiracanthium punctorium. NCBI lineage: Eukaryota > Metazoa > Arthropoda > Arachnida > Araneae > Cheiracanthiidae > Cheiracanthium > Cheiracanthium punctorium. The sequence goes on from JAWZYV010014143.1 coordinate 1,108, forward strand.
ATGATTGCGCCGGACTTCATTTGGCGAAATGAATACAGACGCCAAACTGCTGTTGGCTACCTTTTACTCGGCGCGTTTCATCTGAGTTTTTCGCTTTGAGTCAAAATGTTTCAGTTATAAATATTTAGATAAAGCAATATTTTTCTGAAATCGTAGCTCACTAGATATCAGTCTCTGAAAAATATTGGTCTATGTTCCGTATCCGGTGCCCCTTGGTTCTGGCGACATCGTGAGCGATGTTCAACCTTAGTAAAGTACCCTGCCGATGATTGTTTGACTGGCAACCATAAAGAAATGTGTAGAGCTTGGCGACGTTTTTTTTGGAGGAATGATAATGCGTCAAATATTGTAAATTGGATAATTTAGAACTATTGAAAGATGCGAAATTTCTTGCACTTTCGGGCATGCGTAATAGTTGTTTTTTAATCTAGCTACTGTGTGACGTAAGCAGATGAATGTAACGAATTCGCTTGCTCAATTTGACGTCACTAAGCTGTTAATTTGCGTTTTGTGCGTGCGTTATTGTTATTTTTCGTTTTTTCCTGTTCTTTCGTCTACTATTCTAATTTGCTTCAACTTGTACTAATGTTTTTTTTGGGGGGTATCGCAGAGGGGCCCGCGTTAGCATATTTTCGATGGGGCCCTTTGGAGGCGGTGGGCGGACCCACTGATGTTTTTTTTGGGTCTCTCAGAGGGTCCCGCGTTAGCATATTTTCGAGGGGGCCCCCTTGAGGCGGTGGCCGGACCCACTGTTGTTTTTTTTGGGTCTCGCAGAGGGGCCCGCGTTAGCATATTATCGAGGGGGCCCCCTTGAGGCGTAGGCCGGACCCACTGATGTTTTTTTTGGATCTCGCAGAGGGGCCCGCGTTAGCATATTTTCGAAGGTTCCCCCTTGAGGCGTTGGCCGGACCCACTGATGTTTTTTTTGGGTCTCGCAGAGGGGCCCGCCCGGACCCACTGATGATTTTTTTGGATCTCGCAGAGGGGCCCGCCCGGACCCACTGATGTTTTTTTTCGATCTCGCAGAGGGGCACGCGTTAGCATATTTTCGAAGGGACCCCCTTGAGGCGTTGGCCGGACCCACTGATATTTTTTTTCGATCTCGCAGAGGGGCCCGCGTTAGCATATTTTCGAGGGGGCCCCCTTGAGGCGTTGGCCGGACCCACAGATGTTTTTTTTTGGGTCTCGCAGAGGGGCCCGCCCGGACCCACTGATGATTTTTTTGGATTTCGCAGAGGGGCCCACCCGGACCCACTGATGTTTTTTTTCGATCTCGCAGAGGGGCCCGCGTTAGCATATTTTCGAAGGGACCCCCTTGAGGCGTTGGCCGGACCCACTGATATTTTTTTTCGATCTCGCAGAGGGGCCCGCGTTAGCATATTTTCGAAGGGGCCCCCTTGAGGCGTTGGCCGGACCCACTGATGTTTTTTTTGGATCTCGCAGAGGGGCCCGCGTTAGCATACTTTCGAGGGGGCCCCCTTGAGGCGTTGGCCGGACCCACTGATGTTATTTTTGGGTCTCGCAGAGGGGCCCGCGTTAGCATACTTTCGAGGGGGCCCCCTTGAGGCGTTGGCCGGACCCACTGATGTTTTTTTGGGTCTCGCAGAGGGGCTCGCGTTAGCATATTTTCGAGGGGGCCCTTTGGAGGAGGTGGCCGGACCCACTGATGTTTTTTTGGGGGTGTCGCAGAGGGGCGCGCGCCCCCTCCAAGAAAAATGTTTTTACACTACATAAATGGAGCTTTTACCAATATTTAGCAGGCTTTACACTAGATAAAATGAATATTCACAATTTGCGCACTCCTCCGAAAGAGTTTCTGGTTCCGCCCTTGGAGAACATATGTAAAGCTGACGTCATAAACTTGAAAATCGTCTGGATTTTTTATCACATGTTGGTCTGGAAAATCGTTTTTTTTTTTTTAATCAGAATTTGACTGGCAATTCTGAAAATTAAACGCGGTGCATTTGAAGTATAGAATTTTCATTTAGTGTTAATTGCATGAAGATTGAAGTTTGGTGTTCTTTGATTCTGAGTGGAATAAGTTTGTGTTGGATTTTCCTTGTGTTTTTGATTCCATTTTACGGACCCTTTACTGTAAGTTAGTGAGCGTCTCGGGGAATTTCGTCGTTGTAATGGATGTTCCCGGTCCTTCCATTAAAAAATGAGGTGGGAAAGGTGAGGTAAGTGCTTGTTTAATCTACTTTTTCTAATGTTTTGTTGTGGATTTAACTGTTTTATATATTGTCATTTACTTAGAATTTGTGTTTCTTTGTAAAAATTTTAGTGGTATATACTAGTGTTTATTCGTCACAAGAAGGCGATAGCCGTTGGAGCTTGGCGGTCGCCAGGGTGGCTTGGCGCCATGGCTGGAGCTTGGCGCCAAGATCTGTAGCGCTCGCACTTGGCGATCGCCAAGCTCCAGCGGCTATCGCCGTGTTTACATGAGGGGCACCGTCTTGTATGATTTTACCAAAATATTTACTGGCATGAGTTGTTTCAAGCACTCTATGCAGAAGTTATTCAGCCGTTCAAACATGTACGTGTTATTGAGGTGTAATTGAATATTTACTATTTACTTGTCAATTTTTGCTTTTTGTACTTGTAATGGTCCTTTAGTGTAGTGTGACTGATTTTTACGGGTTTTTTTTTTGGGGGGGGGGGGCACAGGATAGATTTGGGGGGATTTTTCTTCTATCGATGGTTCCTTTTGAATTTCCAAACAAATATTCAAAATAAAAAGATCTTGACGCAAAATTGGGAACACGTGCCCCTTTCTGTATATTCTAACGGCATATTGTGCTTTAACTCATATTATCGCAACAAATCTACTAATAATACCTATTACTTTCATCTGCGTTTCTTCCCCGTAAATGCATAATTTAAATATTTAAATCCTCCATGTTTCGGCAGAAGAAAATAGTTTACTTTAAACTCGTTTCTTTGCGAATTTACTTTGATATGACGTAAATTTTATGGCATGCCGTATTTACTCGCGTAATAGTCGCACTTTTTTGCCATTTTTCTTGGAGAAATTAAACTATTATGCGAGGAAATACACTACACAATATTCTACACTTTAATGTTAAAACATTACTGGTATTATAATAAAATTACTAAGTTGAAATATACCAAATACTACAGATTATCTGCCTTATGTTAAATAGTCCTTTCGTCAGTTACACACAAAAAAGAGGCATTTTTCTTTTTATAGTAATATTTTTACAGACATAAATGAAGATCAAATACGTGGCTGCGACTTTTATGTAGGGAAAATATTTTGACGATTTTTTCTGCTTCAAAACAGGGGTGCTACTATAATGCGAGGGCGACTACTACGCGAGTACACACGGTAGTTTTAATCTCACGCTATTTTTAATTTAAGAAGTTACGTTCCTGACTGCCGTAAAAGGAAAACCCAGTTAATTCACCCAGTTAGATTTTTTAACGAAGTAACATTAAAACTTACTAAATATTAAATTTAAAAATAAATCTTCTGTTAATTCTTAATATTTCACGTATCATTTAAACTATCCATCAGTATTATCAATTTTTGAAATTGTAAATCATAGTCAGAAATGACCCTTGCTCCCAATTGGAAACAGAGTGAAAATTGTATTAAAATCTTCCCCCATTTAAATAACTAATGTGCTTTAACTAACGCATTAGAAGACAAAATATTGTTACGAATTTTCGGGGCAACTCGCTGCTCTGTGGCTTAAGATGGTTTAAAATTCGTATTCTACGCTTCAAATAGATAAATGTTGCTTTTTGTTGCATCAAAATCGGCCAATTAGAACCGGAGATACGGAGGTTTCGCTTTCCCATATGTTTTTCTATGGGCTTCTAGAAATCTCGAGAAAGATTAGTCCTAGAGCTGAGATCTCTTCACTTTTGAGGACTTATTTTTGGCGCCAAATTTGGCGATATTTCGCCAAAAGTCGCCAAGCTTGGCGACTTTTTGGTCATTTGGCGCGATTTTCCCAATGGGGCCTGGAAGTTGTTTTTCCTGCATTAAAAACGCATAATAACCTAACATTTCTCTTCTATGACGTAATCAAAATTCACGCTTTATGTAGAACCCTCGAGAAATTGACTTTTCTGGAAACCTCTTGTACCTCCTGCGCCGGCTATTTATAGAAGAGCGCGTCGCCCCGAGAGTCAGTTACGAGTTGAACATTCAATGTGCGAAGAGCTCTGAGTACGCTTGTTTTGTGTGAACTGATAGTGCTATAGAAGCTGTGTTTTAGCTTGCTTTGTGAAGCTGTTTTTAAAGTGCTGTGTGTAAATTCTTCATGCTGTGTCTTAAGGGATAGTGTACTATATCCCTTGAATATTTCCATGGAATTTTAGCCTGTAAAAGTGACTTATTTTGTGTGAGAAATACAGCATTTGTGAGAGCTTCTGATCCAAGCGAATTGTTAAAAGCACGTTACTGCTAGATTGTGCTTGTGAATTGTGTGCAGCTGATTGTTCTACGAAGTTCTAGAAGAAATAAAGTTTGTGTTCCATCCTGACAAGTGACTTTTTACTTGAACTTTTTACACCACTGGACTTTAGAACGACGAACCCCAGGAGTAGCAGAGTAATTCCGCAACATTTGGTGTCAGAATCGGGATTCTAAAGAAGGACTTTAATTTTCCAGTTTATGGTTTTGACTAGACAAAAAAATGGAAGAACAGCTTCAAAAGCTCATGAATATGATGCAAGAAATGAAAGCCGGACAAGACGAGATGAAAGCCGGACAAGACGAGATGAAAGCCGCACAAGAACAGATGAAAGCCGGACAAGAACAGATGAAGGCGGATTTAGAAAAGAAAATTGAAGCCGGACAGACCGATTTAGAAAAGAAAATTGTAGCCGGACAAGTCGAGACGAAAACCGGATTGGACGAATTAAAGGCTGCACACAATGAAATGAAAACCGGATTGGAGGAGTTAAGAGCCGCACACGACGAGATGAAATCAGGACTGGAGCGGAAAATAGAAACCGGGCTAGAAGAAATGAAATCCGGACTGGAGAGAGTAGAGACAAATCAAGAAAATATGGAGAAGAGAATGTCGCTCCTCGAAGAAAGTCAAGCGAAATACGAAGAAAGAATTGAGGAAAAGATCGATCACAAGTTAGAAGAAAAACTGGACAGTTTAGTAAAGCTGGGAAAGGTACCAGAAAACATCAGGTTGCCGTCACGCCACCCAGCAGTGAAACTAACGCCTTATGACGGAAAGACTCCCTGGGAGGCTTACAAGACCCAATTTTCAATCGTCGCCAGAGCCAATGGTTGGAGCGAGTCCGAGAAAGCTAATCAACTGGCCGCTTCCCTTAGCGGAGATGCAATTAATGTATTGCAAACTATCGGAGCGACGAAGATAGGAGATTTTGACGCCCTTGCCAGTGCCTTGGAAATGAAATTCGGAGAGAAGTGCCAGAAAGAATATAGTAGAATCCAACTTAAGTCAAGGATGCAGAGATCTGGCGAGACCCTTCAACAGCTGGCTTCGGACATAGATAGGCTGTGTCATCTAGCCTACATGGACCACCTTGATAATGTCCGAGAGGAAATGGCGGTGCGTCATTTTATTGAAGCCATCCGTGATCCAGAAATCCAAAAGGCACTCATGCTGGAAGATTATCAGGATTTGAAGTCTGCTTTGGTGTTCGCAATGAAGCTAGAGGCAGCACAGCGGGCCGTGAGAAAAGATCGGCATGCTGTTAGAGAGGTCACGGTCCAAGAGGGAGCTGACAAAGACACAGAGAGCGTCGAGAACAGGTTGAAGAGAATTGAGGATCTCATAGAACGAAAATTAAGATCCGATAGAACGAGAGATGGCCCAAAGAAAGTAAAATGTTGGAGGTGCAACAGCGAGGGGCATTTACGAAAATACTGTGACGCACAAAAGAACTCTCGTCGTAAAGATCGCAGTTATCAATGCACCAGAGAAGCCCATGAAGGAAGACATAAAAGAGACGACTTTCAGGAACAGAGGCTGAGGGATATTCAAAAGCCTCGTTTGAAAGTCTTACAGATTTCATCAGTGAATGGCGGCAGTAATGGACTCTTCGTACTGGGATACGTTAATGGTTCCCCATGCCACATGGTGATTGATACTGGAGCGAACGTAACCATCTTAAGGACGGATCTGGCCAAGAAATTAAACTTGAAGATTTTCTGGACTCCGCCCTCGCTGACCCTCCAGACTGTGACAGGTGACAAGATCGAAGTGGGCGGAAAAGCGCAAGTAGAAATCACGTTTGGAAATGCCAGATACGACCATGTGGTATATGTCGCCAATATTACAGACTCTTTTATTCTCGGACTGGACTTTTTAAAATCACACAAATTTAATTTGGACTTTAAGAATAATGAGCTTCGTTCAGACTCAGAAGAAATAGCTGCCTTCGATATTAGAAATGAAACTGTTTTGCCTGTTCAGCAAATAATAGCTCAGACTGATATCACTCTACCTCCCAGAACTGATTCAATAATTTCTGGAACAGTAAAAGAAAGCAATAAATTCCGTTTTGGATTAATCGAACACCCAAACAATAGTGATTCCGTCAGAGGAGTACTTGTGGGAGCAACACTTGTGGACTTGTCGAGAGCAGAAATTCCAGTTAGAGTAGTAAATGTGACGGACAAGTCGAAGGTGATAAAGAAAAATGAAGTGTTGGCGACATGCACTCCTGTTACCTGCATTAATAAGAACATCAGCCAAACGACAGCTAAATCTTCCGAGTGCCTGACGAAGGAATTAATACAAGACGTGGAGTTAACGGTAGAACAGAGAAGCGCTGCGGAGAAAGTAATAGCTGAATTTGGAGACCTCTTCTCCCGAACTTCGGGTGACTTTGGCCGTACGAGCTTAACTCAACATAGGATAGATACAGGCAGCCACTCTCCCATCAAGCAACATCCTAGGCGGCTGCCGTTTGCTAAGCAAGAAGAGGTGAGCAGACTTTTAGAGGAGATGCAGCGTGATGACGTCATCGAGCCATCGACTAGTCCCTGGGCCTCGCCAATTGTTTTGGTCCGAAAGAAGGATGGTTCCACCCGGTTCTGTGTTGACTACAGACGTCTGAATGACATTACCAAGAAAGACAGCTACCCTCTTCCCAGGATAGACGACACTTTGGACACTTTATCGGGAAACGAATGGTTTTCCACTCTGGATCTGAAAAGTGGTTACTGGCAAGTGGAAATTCATCCCGACGACCGTGAAAAGACTGCGTTCACCACGGGACAAGGATTATGGCAGTTCAAAGTTATGCCTTTTGGACTCTGCAACGCACCTGCTACATTCGAGCGACTAATGGAGACAGTGTTGAGAGGACTTTCCTACGAAGCATGTCTCGTTTATTTGGACGATATCATCATCGTCGGAAGGACTTTCGAAGAGCATCTAGAGAACATCCGAAAGGTGCTGCAGAAATTAAAGGAGGCGAACTTGAAACTGAGTCCATCGAAGTGCAATTTGTTTCGTCGGGAAGTACGTTACCTCGGGCACATAATATCCGCCCACGGAGTCCGAACCGATCCCGAAAAGACGTCCGCAGTCCAGAACTGGAGTCGTCCCGAGAATATCCACGACTTAAGAAGTTTTCTCGGTCTGTGTACTTACTATCGAAAATTCGTGAAGGGCTTTTCTCAAATTGCAAGACCTCTTCACAAATTGACCGAGACTGGACAGAAATTTCTATGGACTGAGGAATGTGAGGACGCATTCAACGAACTGAAGACGGCTTTAACATCTTCGCCGATCTTGTCGTATCCTCACCCTGACAAGCCATTTATCCTGGACACAGACGCAAGTAAGGAGAGTGTCGGAGCAGTTTTGTCCCAGGAGATAGATGGCCAAGAACACGTCATTGCTTACTGGAGCAAATGCCTTTCAAAGGCAGAACGTAACTATTGTGTTACGAGAAAGGAACTCCTTGCTATCATTAAGGCCGTGGAGCACTTCCATCATTACCTGTACGGCCGAAAGTTCCTGCTCCGAACGGACCATGCCTCTTTAACCTGGCTTCTAAATTTCAAGAATCCGGAGGGCCAAATAGCCAGGTGGATACAGCGACTACAAGAATATGACATCGAGATACGTCATCGGAAAGGGTCATCTCATGGAAATGCAGATGCTTTGTCGAGAAGGCCCTGCATAGACAGTTGTCGCTATTGCTCCAGGGCAGAGAAAAATTACCATCTGAAACATCCCGCTGTCCGCCAAGTTACATCATCGGCATCATCTCAAGATCCCTGGAGTGACGAAAATGTTCGGGCGGACCAATTAACAGACAGCGACATCAAACCTATTGTAGAATTTAGGGAAAAATCCAGCGCTAAGCCCAGTTGGCAAGAAATATCATCTTACAGTCCGGCAACAAAGCAGTACTGGGCTTTATGGGATTCGCTTCGCCTGAGAAATGGAGTCCTGTATCGTAAATGGGAGTCGGACGACGGCAAGATGCTCCGATGGCAGTTAGTACTCCCTCGCTCGAGGATTCCGAAGGTTCTAGAAGAACTTCATAATGGCTTAACTGGGGGCCATTTTGGCGTAATGAAGACCCTGCAGAAAGTTCGCGAGCGCTTCTACTGGGTTAGGGCTCGAGGCGACGTCGAAAAGTGGTGTCAAGCTTGTGACGCCTGTGCCGCCCGTAAAGGCCCGAAGAAACGAAGCCGTGGAAGACTACATCGTTATAATGTAGGAGCGCCTTTTGAGAGGATTGCACTCGACATCCTGGGACCTCTTCCGCGAACTTCGGATGGCAACAAATACATCCTAGTTGTCATTGACTACTTCTCTAAATGGCCCGAAGCGTTTCCTATTCCCGATCAAGAAGCTACGACCGTAGCAGAGGTACTGGTGCAAGAATGGATTTCCAGATATGGAACCCCTCTGCAACTTCATTCCGACCAAGGAACGAACTTTACCTCTGCAGTCTTTAAAGGACTATGCCAACTTCTCGGAATGGACAAAACCCAGACTACGCCTTTACACCCACAATCCGACGGCATGGTGGAGAGGTTCAATCGTACAATTTTGAACAACCTCTCGCTCCTGGTATCTAGGAATCAAGAGGACTGGGACAAGAAACTCCCCCTGTTCCTGCTGGCCTATAGGAGTGCCGTCCATGAGACTACCGGCTTCACACCTTCCCAGATGCTGTTCGGCAGAGATCTTCGTCTTCCCGCCGATCTAGTGTTCGGCCGCCCTCCAGATGCGCCTTCATCGCCAGAGGAGTACGTGGAAAACCTTCGGGCACGGTTTGAAGATGTACATCATTTTGCTCGGGAGCGGATCAACCTGAACACGGAAAAGATGAAGACTCGCTACGACACGAAGGCTACGGGACACGAGTTCAACGCAGGTGACAAAGTTTGGCTATGGAATCCTACTCGACGGAAAGGCCTGTCTCCCAAGCTGCAATCGCCGTGGGACGGTCCTTACACAGTCCTAAACCGGCTGAATGACGTCATCGTACGGATTCGTAAGTCACCAAACTCGAAGCCAAGAGTTGTACATTACGATCGGCTAGCCATCTACCGCGGTTGTAATTAGCTCAGACTATGGTCACTATGGCGTAATTCCTCTTTTCTTTCATCTCTCATTCCTTTCCTGTCTTTCTCTTCTCTTCCTCTTTCTTCAACTCTCTTTCTCTCACTACTTACGCCATGTTTAGTGTACATATTTGTAATATATTGGATTTTATTAATGTGTATTTGTTATTACATTGATTACTTATTACAGTGTAATTATTTATTATGATGATTATTTATTTATTAATGTGTATTTGCTTATTGTGCTATTGATTACTTGCTTGAATTATGTTCTTAAGATCTTGTTAAGTGTTATACAGTGTAGGTACCTGTGTGACCTCCTAACTAGGGATTGTACTGCCCGGGACGTGCAGTCCTTGGGAAGGGGGCAATGTTACGAATTTTCGGGGCAACTCGCTGCTCTGTGGCTTAAGATGGTTTAAAATTCGTATTCTACGCTTCAAATAGATAAATGTTGCTTTTTGTTGCATCAAAATCGGCCAATTAGAACCGGAGATACGGAGGTTTCGCTTTCCCATATGTTTTTCTATGGGCTTCTAGAAATCTCGAGAAATATTAGTCCTAGAGCTTAGATCTCTTCACTTTTGAGGACTTATTTTTGGTGCCAAATTTGGCGATATTTCGCCAAAAGTCGCCAAGCTTGGCGACTTTTTGGTCATTTGGCGCGATTTTCCCAATGGGGCCTGGAAGTTGTTTTTCCTGCATTAAAAACGCATAATAACCTAACATTTCTCTTCTATGACGTAATCAAAATTCACGCTTTATGTAGAACCCTCGAGAAATTGACTTTTCTGGAAACCTCTTGTACCTCCTGCGCCGGCTATTTATAGAAGAGCGCGTCGCCCCGAGAGTCAGTTGCGAGTTGAACATTCAATGTGCGAAGAGCTCTGAGTACGCTTGTTTTGTGTGAACTGATAGTGCTATAGAAGCTGTGTTTTAGCTTGCTTTGTGAAGCTGTTTTTAAAGTGCTGTGTGTAAATTCTTCATGCTGTGTCTTAAGGGATAGTGTACTATATCCCTTGAATATTTCCATGGAATTTTAGCCTGTAAAAGTGACTTATTTTGTGTGAGAAATACAGCATTTGTGAGAGCTTCTGATCCAAGCGAATTGTTAAAAGCACGTTACTGCTAGATTGTGCTTGTGAATTGTGTGCAGCTGATTGTTCTACGAAGTTCTAGAAGAAATAAAGTTTGTGTTCCATCCTGACAAGTGACTTTTTACTTGAACTTTTTACACCACTGGACTTTAGAACGACGAACCCCAGGAGTAGCAGAGTAATTCCGCAACAATATGCAAAAGAACTGATATAAAATATGCCTGGATCTCAATGTGATCTGTAAAAGGTTAACAACATTTATAAGGAAAGAAAAGTAGAATTGTTCAGCACAAATATATGTGTTTGTATACATTTAAAACTGATAGAATGAAGTTATTCATGTGAACTTAATCATAATTTACTTCTACAACAACATTATAGGAAGCATGCTTGAAGAAAAAAAAAATCAGTTTCCCATTATTTAAAAATCAACCAATACCAATATTCATATGAAGTAAGGATTTTATGAATGATGTACTACAAATATGAATTAATAAACAAAAACAAACAAACAGACAAAATGTAAGGGGAATAATAATGCATTGTTATGTGACAGCACTTCAATTTGCTGCACTGTAGTTATTTCTCCGTACTCATTGCATCCATAATTGAACGATATAATGCATGCTCAGCGAAAAATAAAACTCGCCTGCTTCGCGAGTAACGGCCAACTGAGGAAAAACGGGTTGCCGTAGTTTGGATGATTTTTCTGCCGTGGATGATTTTCTGAGCATGCGCACTAAGACCGTGTCGTATCTCTACGAAGTTCAGTATCTCTACCTCAACCTACCTCTCCCCCCCCCCCCTTTTAAATGCTTTAAAATCACAAGTACTGCTTTATTTTAAACTTAGCACGTAAGCACTTTGAGATAAACAATTATTCCTCCAGCACACTCAGACATCGGCGAATCCGCCATGTTGTTGCGTCATGATCGGAGCCGGCAGGCACGTGTACGCTGGAGTGACGTCATAGAGCAACCTGATTGGCTACTGCTTACCGCCGCTTCACCACTCGATCGGAGAGGCCGTTACCCCGTATCAGTCCGCGGCAGAATCATTTAAAAGTAGCGGTCTTACGTACGAGAGGCTGGGCATAGCGGATTAAATTGCTCTCTGGCGATTTGGCGTGCAGTCAGACTCCTTTGGCAAGAGTCGTTTCTCCCGCTGTTATACACTCCACGCTAGGGGTTGCCGCCCGCACCGCAAGTTGATCCGCGAAAAACAGCAATATATATATATATATATTTTTGTTGATTAATTGTTCTAAATATATATTTTAATGCATTTAAAATTGCAGTCTAAAATTACAATTTTAGATTTGAAGGTAATATGTTACGGAAATAAAAAAGAAACAGTGGACAGTTAAAAAGCAATCATCATTTGGCTTTTGTATGAAATTTACATACGATTAGAGAAAACCCTTCTTTAAATGTTTAGTCCGGGGTTTTAGCAATTAATAGATATGGATTATAGATGCAGATAAACTCTTCGAGTTTAAACCTATATGTTCCCATGGATGCAGATTGAAGCGAGGACGAAAATTGCATTACTGATTCTTGTAGGATACTGAAAGATTAATATGGGCTAGCAATAATGTGTGTAACAACAAAGAATAATAACCGCTCGTCTTTGTAACGGTAAGAAAGTAAATGTTAAACTTTGTGTAAAGTTCATTTACATATAATCTATATTTATAAAATGCTAAATTCTTTTAATCAAGCACGAACTACTAATTCAATGAAAGAAAAACTAATTCGTATTCAAGAACGATTTTTTAAGACTTTCTTTGGACCATTTTGTTTCAATGAAAAATTCATAAGGTAAATAGCTAAAAACTTAAAATTAAATGAGAAAGGGGTTTACGTAATGGGTTTACGTAATTTGACAAGTGTACCAGAAATAGAAAGTAAATTATAGTTTTCGTTAAAAAATTTTACCGAGTTTGCTTACTATGTATCTAATTTTGCCAAGTTTTATACAATTTTGAGTGTTAAGGGGGATTAGCAAGGGCCCTGGATCTGCTAATTAATACATGATTCTAGAGTGTTTTATTCATTATTATACTAAATATTTGTAATATATAAAATGGGATATGCTCTGTATTAGAAACATTTAGTATAAATTCTATTATATTCTGTATAATTCAGTAAATGAAGTGATAGAAAAATTTGATTTTACTGATATATATATATATATATACTAGTATATATATATATATATATATATATATATATATATAATGTATAAAGCTGTGAGATTTAGGGATCGGCCCCTGTTTTTAAGGGGCCCCGGGCTGTTGCTCCTCTTACTCTTATGATAATCGGACTCTGATGAAACTCACAGACCCTACGAACTGCATACATCAATTCTATATGCTATAGATAAGAAGCAGAAAAAGGAAAATCTATCCCTTAGATAAATTAAAGACAAAATAAATGAATGAAACAATTCCAGCCTCTTGATGACATAAAAATACTAAGAATTTGGATAAATAATAATAGACGGTAAAAAAATTAAAAGGATATATATATCTACAATCAGTATTTAATGTACATATATATAATGTTCATTAGAAAATAAAGTGTAGATAATTAACTATTATATCGCTGTATACAAATTTATTAGCTCATAAAAATGAGTAAAATTATTTGCATTAAATTTTAAAACATTTCCTTTTTCCGTAAATATTCAAGAGTGGCTGATCGTTTATCAATTATTAGGCCAAGAAAATTAACAGAAGTGCGTAAACTAGAATTTTTTGAATAATTCTAATACATAATACATAACATATGGAAAGATGTAATAGGCCGGAGATTAAGTTTCATTTCTTAATCTCCGGCCTTTCTTCTTCTTAATCTCCGGTAATTCAAATGTGATATCAATATATCACATTTGAATTACGAAAATCACATTCTGAAGAATATATAGATTGTAAAATAACTAGAGGCAGATAGATTCTACTTGAGATGTACCACTATAGTGTATAAAGACCTTTATTATGATAAAATAATTAAAGCATTAATTTAGTAAGACTTCCAAGCATTGTACAATAATATTATTATTCATATTATAAAGCATTATTTTTATATAGTAGATTATATTTAATTTGATCAATAAATCAATAGGAATAATGTAAAATAAATCTTTAAAATCATATAAAAAGCTGAATGGATTATTGATGGTTTTAATTTATTTAAGCAGATCAATTTTATTCATATTTAGTAGTTATTGGCATTAACATAAAGTTAATTATAGTTACTTTTTAAAGGAGAGAGAGGGGGGGGGCAGTGGCGCGCACACACACACACACACACAAAAAAAAAAAAAAAAATCTGGAAGGAGGAGGGGGGGGGGGGTGCAGAAAACATTTTTTGTCACATTTTCTTATGAAATAACTTCAATTTACAAAACAAGTCAATCTTCTATATACTATAAACTTAGTTCGTCTGAGGGTGGGGGTGGGAGCACGTCACGTACCCTTGTGCCCTCCCTGTAGATCTGTGATGGAGGGGGCATCACCTGAGCTTTTGACTGTTTTTAAATAATCGGAAAAATGAGAAACTCAATCATTTGAAATGAATTGATGAAATATAATTGATGCAGATCCCATATATTGCATTATAATTTTTTTGTCTTAATTATCTGTTCTTTTAAAATTCATTCGTTCTTATTTCCCCCTTACTATGGCTTTTAAAATTGCTATATTTTGTATGTTTCTTTTTAAACAAACAAAATCCTAAATTATCCTATACAGTATCTTAATGTTAGCAATTCTGAGGTCGTTCTATTCTAATCGAAAATATCGAAAATTCCCACAGCTAGGTTTAGAGGATGGAGAACCGATATTTTAAACACACTTTTCTAATGAATATTTTTTGCTTGTAATTTTTTTAAAAGCACACTTCTTGTAATACACAAATGGAAATAGATGTAGTTTACATGCAAATGAACTTTACAAGTCATAACCTGCAGGCTCTCTACTTTACGATGTTTAAATTAGGATAGTTAGGATGTTTAAATTGACTAGTCCCCTTATGCGTCCAGCGTTGCTTCCTAACTTTAGTCTTTCAATGCTAAAGTGCGGAAGCAATGCAATTATTTGAAATGAAAAATTGATGAAACATAACTGATGCAGATCCCATAAATTGCATCAATCCATAATCACCCCACAGGCCTCAGCGTAAGGCAACGTTGAGCGCTCTGTTTATAAATCGAAAAGAGCAGAAAAACTATTTCGTTTGCATAGATCAGCCTTTCTTAAAATGTGTTCCAATTTTAAAGTTTAATATCTCTTAAAAATCACTTATCAACACCAGTCAAAACATTGTCTATGTATAAAGACAGGAAAAAAAAAAAAAATTGAACGGTGAAATCTGGAAATTTCTTGTATTGTCAATGACATAAGTAAAACATTAAGAAAAAATAAAAAAATAACAAGAAAACTGTAAATAGCTGCGAGATAAAATTTCATGCGGGTGGCAACCCCTAGCGTGCAGTGTGTAACAGCGGGAGAAACGACTCTTGCCAAAGGAGTCTGACTGCACGCCAAATACTGCACGCAGTTTTAGGGTTGCCAGAACTTTCTTCTTTCTGTGATGTTTGTGTTAGAGCAAAACAAAGTGCAACTCCAATTGGAAAAGGACCGAGAAAAAGAGAAACTACGCCAATGATTACTATTCATACTGATGTTTGTGGACCTATCGATCCAGCAACATTTTCTGACGAACGTTACTTTATGAGTATTATTGATGATTTTTCATGATTCACAGAAATACGTTTATTGAAACACAAAAGTGATGTATCCAATGAATTGAAAGCTTTCTTAAAAGTCAATCCCATAGTAAAGAAAATCAGATGTAATAATGCCATGGAATATTTTGATAGTGACTTTATTAATTTTACTAGAGATATTGGCGTAGTGATGGATCCAACTCCTCCATACACACCTTCATTAAATGGCATTGCAGGGAGAGCAAATAGAATTTTGTTGGATAAAGGGCGAGCTTTAATTGCTGAATCAAATTTATCGAAAAAGTTTTGGGGCCAAGCAATTTTAACTGCGGCTTATTTGAAAAACCGAACACCAAGGTGCAATTGATAACTGTACTCCATACTATTTAAAATATGGCACTGTACCTGATTTAAAGCATATACTTGTTTTTGGATGTAAAGCTTATATGCTAGTTCCTTCCGTTCATCGTAAGAAGCTTGACGATAAATCTAAAACAATGATCTTTATAGGCTACTCTTCAATGGGATATCGACTATTAGATCCTGAAACTAAACATATAACGATATCAAGAAATGTCAAATTTTATGAAGAGAGAAATGAAAAGATATGTCCAAGAATGCCAAGAATCTCCCGAGTATGAAATTGAACAAGAAGTTCAGGACACTACTTGTGAGGACTCGGTTCAGGAAAATACAAATGAGGATTCTGATTTTATTGATGAAAGAAAGTACTATAAGAGAAAATCTAACAGATTAAGAAAACAACCTATTCAATATTCAGATCCTGAGGTATATGAAGCTGAAGCTTTATTTTGTCAACAAGAAACTTTGTCATATGATGATATCAAATCTCTCTCTGTTGATGGACAGAGCTTGTGAAAGAAAGCAATGGATGAAGCGATTGAAAGCATGAAGATCAACAAGGTCTGGGATGTAGATGATTTGTTAATAGCGGGATCTGATATTAATGAAATTAAGATTATTATTGATATTTTATCCAAAAAGTTTGAAATGTCAAAATCAGAAAAGGCTTCTGAATTTCTTAGTATTAGATTAGAGTTTACTCCAAATAGTCTATTGTTGGATCAAGAGTCCTACATTCTAAGATTATTAAATAAATATAAAATGCCTGAATGTAAACCTAGTTTAACACCAATGGAGCCTAAATCAACTGTGAAAGATTTTCAAAGAGGTAATGCATTTATTGGGCCATATTGTGAACTTGTTGGGTCTTTATTGTATTTAGCCTATATATCTAGACACGGCATTCTCTATGCTGTTAACTGTTTGAGTCAACTTCAAGAACATCCCACTGATATTGCCTGGAGAGCTTTAAAGAGAATTTTAAGATACTTAAAAGGAACTTTAAAGTTAAAAATTGAGTACAAAAAATGCACTTTTGATAATCCAGAATTATCCTTACATGTTGATGCGGATTGGGGTTCAAATCCAAATGATAGAAAATCACTATCGGGATATGTAATTACGTTTTCTAATTGCCCTATAATGTGGTGTTGCAATAAATAAAAATGTGTTGCACTTTCCTCAACAGAAGCAGAAATTAATGCTCTTAGCAAAGGTATTGTATATGTTGTGGATACGAAGTATTGCAAAGGAATTAACCAATATCGAAAGTCTTATCATGTATGAGGATAACCAATCTTGTATAAAGTGCATAACTAACGAAAATAATTTTAGTAGATTAAAACATATCGACATAAAGGTGAAGTTCTTATGAAATTCTGTTAAAAATGATAATATTAAAATAGAGTATATACCTTCCGAAGTTCAAATTGCTGATATGTTAACAAAAGCTTTATGCAACTTTAAATTATCTAAACTGAGGAATTTATGCAACCTAAAAATTGAATGCAAATAAATTTTCTTATTTATGTGCAATTAAGGGCGGGTGTTAAATATAAGATAATCGCACTCTTTCTTGTAACTCCAACAATCGCATGTTTATCTGTTAATCCTAATAGCTTACTTACAGGTTCTCTACTAGCTTACTTACAGGTTACCTACATATTGTTAACCAATGGCAAACATGCATTTTACTTCCAGATTTAACATATAAAATATTTACATTTCATTGGATAATTCTGGATCCCATCAAAACCTATATATATATGAGTGACTGTCAGTCAGTTTTACCTTCTTTTTCCTATTATTGTTATTCGTTTCCTTTTTCATGTTGTAAGTGTCATGCACTGTATTTACTTGTTAATAAATTCCTTATTTGGTTTGGTGTATCTCTTTACAATAGTAACGTATTTTAGCTTAAAAATATGCACAAAAAACTATTCAAAATGTTATTCTGACAAAATGATAAATTTATTTATAACAGTACAAAAACATTCTAAATGAGATGAACATCTGTACTATGCTATTTCTCTTTCAGCAACAATATGAAAAATTATAAAACATTATGAGTAAAAAATTAAGAAAGCTCTCTTCTTAAATTTTCATCTGCAAGAATTGAAATTTTAGGTATTACTATATCTTCAGATATAACTTCCACATTAGAATCGAGGTAATCATTGTCATCCTCAAGACCACACAACAAGTAATCAGATTCAAGTGTAGAAAAAAAATAGCTGTAAAGATAAAAGAATTGAAGACATAAGTTCATAACATTTTGACAATTATCACATCACAAACACAAAAATAATAAAAATTAATATTTTTAATGCATTTTGCTGATTTAGAATGAATTTACATTCAAACAATTTAACATCTATAACTCAAAAATAATTCCTGCAGTATTTCAAATTAATATTGTATAAAAGAAAATCTTTCAACACAAAGTTCTTAATACCATGAAAAGTAACTATTAATTCAAAACTTAGGGGGGGAACTGATAATAATGCCTTTGTATTATGTCAAAAGATGGCATAAATGATAAGTGTAAGACTGAGTACAAGAGTCGTGGGATGTTTGCGTGACCAGTATGCAAAACGTGTCTTTTAGAGGTTTTAGAAATACCATGAACTTTAAACATACACATGTGCTATTATGTGCAATGTTGTTACTGTGAGTGATATTCTTACACAAAAACTCCATGTCTTACACCTCGTTTACACTCAGCCCACTATTATAGCAGTGAGCAGGAGAAATGGCAGTAATAGGAGTGTGAACACTTCACTCCTCAAGCTCATGCCATGATCATTCTTTCTGACCTCCTTGCCTGGCATGCTTCCTCTTGAAGGGATTTTGAAAGCAGTGAGGAGGGAAGTACAGTAGAAAAATATTACAGAAGCCAAGTGCAGTTGAATATAAAACGGTCACTGCTCACTGCTCTTGGAGCTGCCACAAAAGTATTTCCTGGAAAAGGTGCAGCAAGAGTGGGAAGTGGGAAGGGCTGAATGTAAATGGGGTATTATAGTGGACTATGCCTGAGTCTCAATGGGACATTCATTTTAAAATGTGATAATTTACTTCTTTTCATAAACATATTAAACAGTGTAATATATAAATATTAGATGAAATTTAACACCTTAAATAAATGTGATGTCATTAAAACTCATTAATTTTAATGTAACGTTATTTTCTGAAACGGAAAATACAGTATAATTCCAGAAGTTTTGTTTATTCTTAAACAATGAGATTAAATACTTCTTCAAAATGATATTTAGTGTTTGTGTATTTAAAAGGCGAATCTCTATATGATGATTTTTTTTTTTTTTTTTTTGAATTTGCAACTTTGTAATACAGATATATTGTATAATGACAATGCAGGAAAGCAAACAGTACACGTACAGGCCCATTAATAAAACTGTGCCAGATGTCGCCAAGCTTGGCGATTTTTTTTTTGGCAAAATATTACCAAATTTGACACCAAAAATAAGTCACTAAAACTGAAGACAGCCACCAATATTTCAAGAGAATTCACAAAAAACTTATGTTAAACAATGGGGACACTTCAAACTCCTTACCGTGCACTCCAGTTAACGGCTTTTAATGCAACAAAATACAAATTTTAATTTTTGATGTGTAGAATATGAATTTCAGACTACATTCAACCTCCAAAAAACAGATCACCCCAAAAATTCGCAACAATATATATCGTAAGTAATAATTTTTGATTATATATTACCACACCACATGCATCCGTAAATTAAATTACTGATAAATTGCAATGTTAAATGTAACAAAAATAAATATCAGGTTGTAACGAAAGTTTTCCGCCATATCTGCCTGAAAAACTAACTTCTAACTCCTTAGATACCTGTTTTTGAACTTTCAGTACCAAACCTGTACCGTGTCACATGATACAACAATAGTACTTAAAGCTGTACTCATAATTCATTGATATTCTATAGCTGACTTTTTGCAACACAATTGGAAGTAAATGATGGTTCTAATCCTCTAGAGTGATAGTTCCATTTGAGACACCTTGTTCTTAATGATAACTATATTTTTTACAGATTTCACAACAGTGTCATAAAGCAAGTCTCTTTCTTTCAAATGCCAAAAATCATTTGTCAAAATATGAGCAAATACGCCAACGCGAACTGTGTGCTTCCGATGTTTGCGGTGGCGGGAAACTTTCATTACAACCTAATAATATTTAATGTACAGTAGAACCTTGATCTATCGTTTTCCAAGGGGTGCGTAGAAAAAAATGATGCATGCGGGAAAGCGACGAATGCGGGTTAAAGTCAAAATACGAAGAAAATAATGTTTATGAACGCACACGATGTATACATTTTACCTAAAACACTAGATTTGTAACCAAACCGAAAAAGAAACAAATTGGAGTTGTAGAAAATTAAGTGATATTTATTTCTAAAAAATCAGTAATTTTACACTGGGTTTTTCCTTAATTTTTTTAATTAAACAAGAATTTTAAAGATTTACAATATTTTTCTTGTAAATCTTTAAAATTTCCCTGTTTTCATGTTTGTACATAAAAGTTCATACAATTTTAAATACTGTAATTGCGTCCGATAAACTTGGCACTTAGTGTAGGCTCAGTCTCATCGGCATGAACATTATTCTCCGCTTCTTCGCCATTACTTTTATTTTTTGCATCACCACACATTTCTTCCATTCTTAAGATACGTCACTACATCTATATCAAAGGAAATATAATCACTAAATTTCACACCACATGCTCTGCTTTATGTAACAACTCTTCATCTACACCATCATCAACCCAAGAAATCATACCAGAAAACATTTAAGTTTGTATGCCATATGGATCCATCTGAAGTTCGATTTCACTTGGGTGAGGAGAAATATTTTACAACGATGAAAGCGGGAAAAGGATTTTTTGATGAACGATGAATGCAGGTTTCGTTGATGTTATTTCAATACAACTTGTGCAGGGACCATAGAAATAAAGCGATCAATACGGGAAAACGATGAATGCGGGAACGATAGATCAGGGTTTCACTGTATTATAGTAGATTGATTTTTCTGTTATGGGGAGTCAAATGAGGAGTCAAAATGAAGCTGTAAATACTACAAAAATAAGCAGAGCAAATTCTAATATCTCTGTTACTCTAAAAAGAAAGAATAAGAGTCAAATGATCAGAAATATTTTGAGAAATAGCACGAAAAAAAAAAATGATCACAACAAAAGGTTGTATTAATAAATTCCTTATTCAGTGTGCCATCTAAATAATATACGTCTTGTTTCTAATGCTTCCGGGATCGACTTATCGCTCCTGGTGCATCAGACTGCCATGTTGAAATTTGGATAAAAACGACATTTTTATCTCTAACTAAAAAAGCAAAAACTTTTTATACAGTTCGAAAGATCTCTAAAAAGTTAACCTTTTTCTAAATTGCAGCTACTTTCAACTTTAAATATCTAGCGAGATATCACGCCTTGAAAGTAAACAGCGAAGCAAAGACAATTCATTCCTTGATTCTTTGAAAAAAAAAATCACGGAACATAATCTCTCGCATACATTGATTAGATGACGTCATATACTGGTAAAATACTCCTTTTACAAGACAAGCAATGCAAGGAAAGTTTTATTTAATATT
This sequence comes from Cheiracanthium punctorium, assembly GCA_038373885.1. NCBI lineage: Eukaryota > Metazoa > Arthropoda > Arachnida > Araneae > Cheiracanthiidae > Cheiracanthium > Cheiracanthium punctorium. The sequence continues at coordinate 22,483 of JAWZYV010014143.1, forward strand.
TAAGTTCTTTGGGGACAGTCCTGAATTTCTATGTTTCATTGCAATGTGTCCCGAAAATGTAAAAAAAAGCAATTGGGGACTATTTTTAATTATGACATTGTTTTTTAATTGGATTACTATTAATTATTTTATTAATTAGAAAATGTCCCCAATTTTGTTTCAAATTTGGGGACATGTCCTCATTTTTACGTTCAAAAATATGGTTATCTTAATTTAACTGAAAAATTTGATAGATTTTGGGAGAATTTATTGAGAATGTGTAAAATTTTGTTTGCACAACACTTAAACACTTATTTGTAGGAATCCTTTTTTAGAAATTGGCAACAATCTTTGAGATGAGAAAAACGTATTTGTTGTTTGTAGAAGTCACTTTTTTTTTATTCATTTCTCTCAGCCGAGTGTTTTTATATGTTAACGGTGTGACATTTGTAAAATCCTATTTTAAAAGTGTTTGAGTGTTTCAGATTGTTTTGGTGACAGTGTTTGATTTATTTCGATTGTTTTTAGACATTTGTTTTATTTTTGTTATAAATCCATATTGTTTAATTTTGAAGTGTTTAATTGAGTATTTTAGATTGCTTTTGGTGACATATGTTTTTGTCATAAGCGTCTGTTTAATTTTGAATTCGTTAACCGGATGGATTTTGATTTCAACGTTGTTGGATTTCACAGATTTAATTTAGGTAAATAAATCTATAATTACTAGCCAGCAGACGACCTGCAGGTTGCAAAGAGGACCATGTGCCGTAGGTTGTGCAAGCCAGTCGCGAAGTGGCCAGTGTGCTTTAGGTTGCACATTTTTGCCTTGATGCAGCCATCAATGGCCAAAACTGGTTGCCGAAGGTGGCTAGTTATTATAATATTTTCATTTACATCTTTTCACACTGCTCACCTAAGGTCTTTCGAGGTCACACCATCTACTTCATCTTCACGGTCAACTGAATTTTTTCAGCTTGAGCACCCTCCCCCTTTCTCTTGCTCAATTGTGTAATCTTATTCTCTCTTTTCAACATCTGGCTCCATCTGTTGTCTAATATTACATGTTCCATACTACTGCATGCGGATGGTTCAGTTAGGATTCCAATTGTTTCTCAAAAAGCCACATTTTGAACTATTGTAGTGTTGGTCATTTTTTTTTTTTGTATTTTCAAAATTAATAATTACTCCTTCTTCAAGGGCTATTTTTCTCTTGGTGACTATATAGATACTTTTATCTTATGTTAGTTTTCGTAATTAGTGCAGTATAGTCCTACTACGATAACTTGGCAGTCGGTCATGTGAATTTGGTAGAGTCCACTGGGGAAATTCGGTAACAGGTTTTCCTTCGGAGTAAAATCAGGTAGCCGTAATTGGCACCTTATCGTGGATATAGGAAATTTCTAGCACAATGAAGAATGAGCGAGCGGAGCAGGTGTGCCCTTTTATTCGCTTTTACTCTGGGGGAATGGGGGGGGGGAGACCACTAGAAATTCTCCCCACTTGGCAAAAGAAGCTGTAGCCAATTAAGCAGTAGCATGTAGTAACCTTTCAATGAGCGACCCCTCTCTAGGAATGAAATCGCCTAAGGTCGACTGCCAAGTTAAGGCAGCCAAACTATAGATACAAGGGATTTCTGTTTGGTCTTTTTAGTCTCTGTTTGCTTTTATTCTTTGATATATGTTCCTATTTGTTCTGTATTAATGTTATATTTCATTTCTCCTTTAGAGTATGAATTGGTGGAGTATATTACTTTTTTGTTTTTTCACCCGATTCATTTTTTTCCAATGTTTTTATTCTATTTTCATATAATTTATTAGTTCTTCACTATATTAATTTTAGCAAATTTTTTTATTTCTTTAAATACTCTATCACTATCATTTGAACATATTTCGATTGCCTAGTTTATATATGCTCTTAATACAGCTAATTTATAATTAAGAATTGATGCAGCCAGTGCATTGCAGTTAGAGGTGGACACATTCCTTATTAGAACTCATTTTTGTAATGCTTCCACCATAGCACAAAAAGCTTTGATAAACTGTTTTCTCCAAAAGTGGACTTTTCTACCAAAAGTGTTCTTTTGCTTTTACACCATGTTTGTGTTGAATTTATGTAAATTTCTATGTCATACTCAATAAAGAACTATTTCGTGCTCCATTAGTCTAAATTTTTTGCTTCTATGTTTATTCGTTTCTATATTTACTCACAAAAAACAGGTTGTACCTTAACTTTCGGAGGGCAGTGTATATAGATGCATAGCTGCCAACTTTCAATTTTGAAAATGAGTACAATTTTACTATGTCATGTTTTTAACATACTACCGTTGTTTTGGGAATTTTTTTTTAAATAAGAACTATAATGTACTTACCATAAAAAGCAATTTTATTTTTTTCTGAAATTCTACAGTAAACACTTTTTTGCACAGAATGGCTCTATAACAATTTAATTTGTTATCAAATTGTTTTCTATTCAAAGAACTGTTTCAACAGGGAAACACTCACAAACATACTAAAATTTACTTTACATAATGATATTTCAAGTTATCACCTTCTGACAAAGTCACCAATATGTTTTTAATCCTATTGGTGACAATTTCATCAAAAATCCATGCATATCTTCTGGTTATGTAGATTAACTAATCATATTTGATATACTAAGCTAAATCCTAACTAATATTATAAATGTGAAAGTGAGTTTGTTTGTTTATGACACTTTCATGCCTAAACCGCTGAATAAATTATGGTGAATTTTAGTTTTGGATATAGATGGACCCTGGAGAAGGTTATAGGCTACTTAGAATTTTAGATTTTTAATTACTTCTTTAATTATTAATTAAAAACTGTTTTTACGTTGCCATGCTTGGTGAGTTTCGAATATATCAATCAAGTGATTCATGTTTTGAGCTAACAAGAATGCTATTACTTCAATGAAGCACGTGCATCTGAAAAACATTAAATAATACGGAAATTATGCCAGTTTTATGCCAAATCTATCTATCTCTAATAATAAAAATGAATGTTCTCCAGACAAATCTACAGAAAGCAGAGCTTTGAAAATTTGAGCATGACTGGGCCCATGACTTTTTGGTAAAGTGTATCTGAGGCTCAGAAATTTTCATTACTTTTCTAACTATTAATTAAAAACTGTTTTATCACCCGCACAAAATGATTTATGGTTTTGAACACATAAATAAGTATGGAAATTATGTTGATTTTACGCCAAATTAAAAAGCATAAATAAAGAAAAGTGTACTTACGTATTATCCCGGCGGTCCGCCAAGACAAGCGATTTTTTGCGGAGATAAATGCTGGAAACATGAAATTATTAATGGTTTTGAATACGATTGGCAACTCATTTGACGAAAAAACAGTTTGGCTGGAATGACCGCCGGGATAATACGTAAGTAAAGAAAAGTCCAGATGTGTTTCTTAAAGTTCATAAATTTCCAAATCCTACCAATAATATAAATGTGTACGCTTGTGTGTTTGGATGTTTTTGACTGAATCACACAAAAATGGTTGGAAAAATTTGTAATGAAGATAGCTTATGTCCTGGATTAACATACAGGCAACCTTTCAAGCATATAGCATAAATAATTCTTTTACAAAGACACTCAAAATAATGCTAATGCATTGCGCTCTATGGAAATTTTGTAGCTACTAAACCGATTTTAAAACTTTTTTCACTGATTAAAAGTCCTAGGCCTATATGGGGAATTCCTCTGTGTGGAATTTTCTAAGGGATCTTAGCCCGTATTTTCACGAGGTTTTGGAAAAAAACACGGAACATATTTGTTATTCACACATGCTTCGTTTCTCTCGGGACCTAATTCTAAAGCCGACGCGGACGAAGTCGCGGGTAGCCGCTAGTATATATATATATATATATATAAATTACAAGTGTTTTAACTGCATTTACCAGATGTATAATAAACAAATCAAAAATAAAGAAATAACTCAAAAAGTAAAAAATAACCAACAGTATGAATGGAAATGAAAAACTAATGTACTACCTAGCTACTTCTATTAGAAATTTTGTTATATTTATCACTTATAAAACTGCATAAATAACATAATGAATAGTTTATACATATAAAGAGATTAAACAACTCTTTCAGAAATTTTGATTCACTAATGGTTGCACAAATTATAGTATATGATACGTCGGATATTCCAATAAAGTTCCAGAGTTAAGGCAGGTAAAACGGTTTATTGAACATTATCTATAAGTTACAATATAGAGTGAGAAGAGGGGAGGGGAGATGGGTACGAAAATCCGTGTGGATTAATTAAGCAGTTCCAGTGGCAGAAGTCTCTCGATTTTTGAGGTGCAGGCGTATTTACGCCCACCACACCACGTGGTTTGCCAAGACATAACTCAGCCTCTCTATTATCTCTAATCGAATTACATACATTTACCAACATGACCTGCATCCAGGGTTACAAAGGCGTGGGAACACGTGTACACTCTAAAGAACCAGGGCCGGACTGGACCGCTGGAACGGCCCGGGCGATTCGACCAGACCGGCATCTTAACATCATGCGGGTGCATGTAGGATATTAGTTTAGCTGTGGGGGGGGGGGGGGAGGATGCACAAATATAGCTGAATTCTGATATAATGAACTCTCTTATAACGTTAAGATATTATGAAATTAGGTTCAATCACACACCTAAAGTGCGAATCTCGCTTACAACGCACTCGCTTATAGCGTCCTAAGTTATCTGTTCCCTTCAATGACTTTAAAATCGAGTTCATTTGCATATGGCATTATTAGAGAAAAATGTATTAAATACCCAATATTTTTTATTAAAGTTTCTTTCAAAGACAACTTTAAAAATATTTTAATTCAATAATTCAAAGTCTCGGAAGACTTTGAAGAAAATTTCATTTTGATCTTTAACTTTGGAAGGAGGAGTGATCAGACCCTTTAGTGTTTAGCCTCCTCCATGGATGCGCCTATGCCTAACATAACTTGATAATGAGAATGAAATAAAATAATACCGAGTTTTCAATATAATATTTTTAAAATTATTTAATTGACCACCAAACAATAAAACCATACTAAAAACTAAACGAACAATACATACATACATACATAACATTTTAAATTCATTCTATAAAGTTAATTCAGTTAATAAAAGAATGTGAAACATAATATACATATTTACAAACATATATAGCAAATGAGCCGAAGGTGGCCGTAGTTAAACTTAAATATTAGGTTATCATAGTATTCTGGTTAGGTGAATGTGGCTTTTATTTTATTTATTTATTTATTTTGTAAACATAGTTGGGCAACTTTCCTTCATAAAGATACTTTTGCTACGACAAAATTGATAAAAATCAGGAAAGTGGGAAAAAAATGGCAAAAATTAAATTACTCAAATTTAGCACGCAATTATTAAATATAACATATTGTAAAGGTGCATGTTTCGGTACATTACTTGGTAGAAACGTAAGAATTATTACGTTTGTTTATCTGAGTTTAATTAAAATGTTTTAGCTAATTAAATACAATTAAATTATTTTAGCATGCTTTAAATTCTCAATTTACATTTTTATCATTAGATACTTAGAAGTAGTTATATTCAGAAACTAAATTTTGATTACAGTTCAGAGTTATTGTCATTATTTTAATAGTCTGTCAAATATTTTTATTTAATAAACTGATAGGCACATAGATTAATTTCATTTAATGAGAAAAATACATAAACATTAGAGATGAGTTCGGGCTCATTTTTTGAAGCCCGAGCCCGAAATTTCAGTTAAAGATAAAATAAAAATCCAATTACTTCATTGATAGAATACAATGAATTTTGTCGTTTGTGCAAATTAAAGACAAATATAGTTGCAAACTCTCAATGCACTTTCTAATTCTTTATTTATCCATATGTTTATCAAATAATGTCGGATCTCATGACTAACTAATGAATATAAGCCGCCATTCTGAAATATCCAAAGAGCTTAACGCACCTTTTAGACGCCAGTACTGCTATTTTTTTATAAGTACAGCCAACTCCGGTTATAGTGAACCCGGATATAGTGAACGCAAACCATTAGTCCCGATTCAAACACAGTATCTCTATCCATCATGAAGACACTTGGGTTTTAGTGAACTTCGGATATAGTGGACGAAATTTGAAGGTCCCCAGAAGCTCACTATAACCGGAGTTGACTGTACTTTTATTTTCCTCATGAATCACTTTTTAAAATTTGTTTCAAGGAGTATATTCAATAAAGGAGAAATTTTTCACGAGCCCGATCCCGAACGCAATTGTGAATTACAGAGCCCGAGCCCAGTTCGGACCCGGGATCGGGCTCGGGCTGAGCCCGTCTCATCTCTAATAAACATACAGATCTTAAATATTTTACTTACCAGCTTTCTCTGTTGGGAAAATTTGAAGTAAAATATTGATTAGAAGATTATGAAGGTAAAGTAAAACTTTAGTTGGGTAAAGAAATCGTGTAATAACTTCATTTAATTTAATTGTCTACTATTTAACCTACTTCGAATCAAAGTCACGAACTCAGAATTAAAAGTAAACCATAATTGCTAATGAAAAAAGTAAACAATAATGAAATAGCATTTAGAAATGGCTAATGAACACTATGAAGAAATGAATTCAAACATTGTGATTTCAATTCAGGAGTAGTGTATTTCAATATTCAGGATTTCAATTTTCAAAGACTAGTAAAAGACCTTATAAAACAGTATCAATTGCCTTGGACACTATACAAAACCATTCAGCTATCATAGCAGATACGTGCCATGTAATGGTTTATATCTCTATCTAAAAATTTAAAACCTCATTATTCTCCTAGAAATTTGAAAAAGCCATTCTGCCATGTCACCTAGTATATTTACTACACCGGAAGTATAGATGTGAATATTTAAATTATAAGAATGAAGGGAAGCGTGGTTAAGAGAAACTAAGTCTGACTTTATAACATGAGGTATTAATTCTGAATTAAAAGAAGAAGACCCAATTCCCATATCTATTTTACAGAAGAAATAGTCATAACTGTCAAGGCTGATAAATGATGTAAAGTGTGTCGAAAGTTTGTGAAATTTCTGATGATTTTTGCTCATTACCTGTACACATCCAGATTACTTGTACAACTCCTTTTCGTCCAGAAAGCAATGCTGCTATAGAAATATTTTTTTCAACCTTATCTTTTGTACTTTCAACAAATACACTTTTAAAACTGGTTTATTGCTATGGTAAGGTACCAGAAATTAGATTATGCAGAAATTGCAGAATTGAGTGGAATTTTAAATTTTAGCCAAATAAAAAATTTGAGCATTTCAGTTTATTTCAAATTTGATGAGCTTATTTTAATTTTATTAGGTCTTACGATATGTATCTATGTATAATCCATTTTTAAATGAATTGGGTAAGATTCTTTATGATTTAGAATAATCATTAATACTTAAAGAAAATTAGTTAAAAATTAAAAGAAAGATTGATCAGTTAGTCCTCGCGCCCACTCACTTAATGGAGGCTGTTGGCGTTTTAGTTAAGGAACTTGTCTTAGATACTCAGATTACAGGCCTAGAGTTATACGGGAACATGGATGGGCACGAGCCCCTCCAATAATTTACTCAATTATAGGCAAAATTGAAATCACTTAACTAATTTTCTGTTTTAGCATATAAGACAGCCAATGCGAAATTTGTGTTTTGTATTTATTTGGCCTTTCTTTCCACAGACTCTGTGGGGAAAAGAAGAAATATTGGACTCAGCTAATTTTAAAATAACATTTTGAAGTATTTTTAACACCTGCAGCAAATCCTGTTTCTTCTTTTTTCAACGGGCCATAAGTAATCTGGATTTATTTTTGTGGTATTACAGCCATTTATCTACACTAGGGGTATAAGACCGATGGGGGGGGGGGCTCCTTGGCAGTCTTTCTAAGTGTTTTTAACCCAAATTTACTCTAAGTTTCGAATAAAACCACGGAAAACTCCGAACGGTTATGTTGGCGGACGTGTCTTGGGCTTGAATCAGGCACCTTCCATCTCCTAATTGAAGGCGCTATGTGCTCGGCCACGGGTGGGGCTGTCTAGAAATGGTAATTAAAAATTTCTCTATACGCAAAAGAAAGCTTTGAACATTCTTTTGTTTTGTTTTACTAACATCGCTAATAATACATTACGTTTCAACTAAATTAAAATACAGCATATATCGTCAAACACACACACGGTAAAAAATTGTAAATATAGAGTTATCGTCCATTTATTTCATTTTTTCACACGAATATGGGCGTGCTAATGTTCGTCTTTTTTTTTTTTTAAAACACATTTTCTTACCCTGACAGGTGCTTTTAAGATAGTTTTGAGTCATTATGGGTCTGGTATGACCTAAGTGTATATAAAGGTGCATAGACAGTAATGTTTAGAATTTTTAGATACGTCAGTCTTTTTCAATTCTCTATTCTAAGGAAGTGGGGATCGTCGTGTCGGCCCCGAGCTTCCGTTTTGCGCCGGTGCTAGTTTTTTCGCTTTAGTATTGTACCCTGCTTGTCCCAATGTGTGTTTTAAAAATGTTTTATAAAGCTTGAAATTTTAATCTTTATCTAGTTTAGATACTGGAGCCATTATTCAGCATACAACATGCATAGTTCCCCACCTTTCAAATAATGTGTTGCAAAATTCCGGGTTTAGGCCCTTTGGTTCTATAGAGCACCGGCCCATTCGACCACCGGCCCATCGGGCGATCGCCCGACCGCCGGATGGCCCAGTCCGGCCCTGTAAAGAACTCAGAATCAATGACCTGGTGTCCAGCAATCAACCAAAGAAACAAAACACAGATCCAGAGCGCGCGTGGCAAGCACGACAGGAAAGCAAAACCCACAGTGAAAGCACCTGCCCGAACAACACCCAAACCAGTAAAACCCAAATTACCCTTTTATACATTACATATATACTATGTTAAATATTTAAATTTCACTCAGTAGAATTTGAAAGCCTCTGCCAGAAGCTCACGAAATATTTTCACTATCTGCATAGTATACCAACAATGTAATATTTAATATAGAACATAGAGGAGTCATTAAAATAAGTTTTGAGTGATTGATAAAAAATAATAAAATAAGTAAAAAGTTAAGAACTGAATTTCATAATATATAATAAAGGGAAGAATGAGACGACAACAGCAACAACAAAATTGTTATTATCTCTTCTGTTCACTTAAGTTATAAAATTATGACAAAAAGTTAATCATTTAAATTACTCTTTTTTTAAACTGTTACATGTAGCAGACTTAGCTTTTTGTAAAAAAATCTTATCATACTTTTGTTCATAACATGGACCTGTTTGGTTACTTTTAACTAGCAATAAATTTTCCAGTTGATGGTTAGAAAGTGTACTTCGAAATTCAGTTCTTGTCTTTTTTTACCTGGCTAAAAATCCGCTCGTATTCAGCATTGCTGTGTGGGATAGTTAAAATTGACAGCATGACTGATGCTAAAGATTTATATTTATAAGACCCATCCACAGCCATCATATTCCCAATTATAACCCACTGTTCATCTACTCTATCTACTTTAAGAACATTTTCAGGAATCTCTTCTATTTGGGCACTGCAGAACTCTGACTGTAATTTGTCTACTTGACTGTTACACGAAGATAAAATGCGTGGAAATTTGTTAACAGAAAACAAAACATCAGAGAATTGTCTTTTATCAAGTTTAGTAACATCTGCTACTTGTGCATGTTCTAAAAGTTCACTCTTAAGGCTCTTCCTCAGACAGATCGAAAGAAGTTTCCTTTCCATGTTAAGCAATGGGAATTTTATTACTTCGGTTTTCAAGTAATATCTCGGCACTAAATTAATATTTTTAAATTTTTCTTTCATTGTTGTTTTCTTGAAAGACTTCTCACCTTTTCCATCTTTCAGATTTTAGAAATATTGCTATGATGTATTTTTTATTTAATATTAAACACAATCATCTATCTACAAAGACACGAATTCTGACAGTCAACTGCGATTTTCTCAGACCAGACTAACTTTTTTGAAATTTGGTAAAGATAGAAAAATTGCAGTGCACTTTGCCTTTTCAAATACATAAGTATTTTTTATCTAATCCATAAATTTGATTTTTAGCGATTTATTTACACATTTTTGATGAAAAATTTTCAGATGTTTTCCACCCCCACTTGCCCACCTGTTGCGTTACCACCCGCAGAGATGAAACGGGGAGAAGGAGGAACTTGATTTACGACTCCTCGCAGAAAAACTCTCTGTTTAAAGGCTTGGTTTGTATTGAAAATGAATAGATTTGTTTCGGATGGATGATGTAAATGGAGGGACAATTTACATTGCACAGTACGGAGTACAATTTCCACTTACATAATATTTAAAAAGTTTAAATGCACAAACTTTTTTAGGTGAAGCAGCTTCAACCTAAAATTGTAGGAAAGTTTATTTCTCTTTTGTAATTCCATATATATCGAAGTTTCCTTCTGATGTTCGGTAATCAACTAAAGCACTATTCATTACGCTCATTACCTATATATATATATATATATATATTTTACTTGTATATAATTTTTCACACAGCTATATAAAATGCTAAGGAAAAGGACCTTTAGTATATAAGTAAAGGTTCGAATTGGCAAACTCACATCATCTAATCCGAAAGTCACTAGTGACCAGAGTGTTTGACAAATTTTAATCGAACTTGGCTATTAATCATCCGCAGCTTTTTTTTTTTTTTCCCTGTAATTCCAACTTCCAACAATGTCCGCCATCTTTTCATACTACCCTCTGATTGCAGTTCTACATCTTACGTTTTCGGGCCCCAGATGTATGTCAACTTATCCGTTACAAAAGCTTCATTAGTAGTCAGTCAAATATATTGGCGCCTTTCTTTTCCTTTCTTATTGCATGTTTAAACTTTAGTACGTGAATGCGTCTGTGTGATCCAGAAGATATTTTGGAAGACAGAATTATTTTATTTCCCCGTGAGACTTGTGCGCCAAAAATTCGCAACATGCGTCCTCTAGGAGTGGAATTCGAGGCAATTGCCCCTCCTCCCCTCTCGGTGGGTCGGGTCAGGGTCAGCTAGATGGGACCCCTTTTTCGTATATTGTCCCAGGACCACAGTATAGCTTTTTGAATAACTCAAAATGAATCCCGATATAAATATGATGACTGATCAAAAATGAAGGAAAAACATTGTTTACGCATCGAAATTTTGAAGTACGGACGCAGCTATAACGGGCATTATTTATTCTGTTGGCTAAAAGGGAGGAAAAAACAGAATATATTTAAAGAATTTGTTCATATTAACCATTTTAAAAAAATTCTCTGTGGTATTAATACATCCAAAAACATACTACTCACAAAAATATTTCTAAGCCGATTTGAAATTTCGCAATCAAATGAAGTGTTTAACTAACTCAAAAGTATTTGTATTTGCTTTTAGGATCATATTTAAAATTTTCTGTGCATTTAAAATTCTTCAATGTTATATCAGTGTAAATTTTACTTCGTGCTGGGCAATGCAAATTGTGCTCATTGATATTTAATTAATTTAATTGGGAGGATACAAAACTGAAACGCCCGACACGTGAAGATGCCTCTGATTACAGGATCTTGGCTCACAAGCTGAGGAGCTGATTTCAGTGCAATTTATTTTGTTTCAAAGCTGATTTCACGAGTGTTTCTTAGTTACATTGGACGATATTGATTTCAACATATTGAGGCTTTTTTAAAAAAATATAAATGCTTATTTGCACTTGTTTTCTAGGTGTGGTTGATTACATTCTTAATAACTAAAGCAGCCTTTTATTAATGAATATGTCATTTTATCTCTCACCCCCTTTATTGAATTGTCCCAAAAAAGCGACATAATTTTACATATATTTAAATACTATTAGTTCGCAACAACTTTAATCCATTGTTACAATATTTCGTAAGGTGTAGATATGCATCCCATGTATTTTTCTATAAATAGGTTACAATCATAAAAATTTCAACATAGGGTTACCAGGCGAAAAGCACGAAAGGTGAGAGATAAAATGACATAGTTAATTAATATCGTTTTAATATGGCAATAATGAAACTAAAAAATTAGGGGGGGGGGTCATAGGGGTCCCCCTGACGAGGCTCGAACAGCCGAGTTATATATATATATATATAACTAACAAGTAAAACACAAAACATACTACAAATAAGACATATCTCGCATAAGAATATAACAGCTATTAGCAAGAATTAGAAACCAGATTTTGAAGCCAAATAAAGTGCAAGAATTATTGTGATAATATAATGGAACGGAAATTATAACCACTGTCACCATCGTCAGGGGCCACAAACAGTGGATTATAATTTACAGCAAACCAAATAGTAGGGTTTCGGTTGTGTGGCATATCAGAAGAGATATTAACTCCACACATCTGGGCCCTACCATAGTATAGAAAGTAAAGAAGAAATCAAAAAGATAACAAAAATTAGAAATATAATTTTACATACCAGACCTTGAGCACAATATATGTATATATGTATATGTATATATATTACATATATATATATATATATATATATATATATATATATATACACAGTGGAACTTGCCTTATGTGACCACCCTCGGAATCAACAAAATTGATCATCTTATAAAGTGGTCAACTTACAAAGGTTGCAATGTGCGGTGATTAGAAAGGGAAAATTTACAAAAGTGGTCAGTATAGACTTGTGGTCTCTTTACGAAGGTAGTCACTTTAGGAGGTTCCACTGTGTATATGTAATGCGAGGTATATCTTATTTGCAGTACATATTGTGTTTTACTTATTAATTATATATATATAGATAGATAGATAGATAGGAAACTCGGCTGTTTGAGCCTCGTCAGGGGAAGACCCCCTCCCCCGAACCACCTAATTTTTTGTTTCATTATTGCCATATCAAAACGATATTAATTGACTATGTCATTTTATCTCTCATCTTTCGTGTATTTCGCCTGGTTCAAGTTAACCATTTGCTCACCATTTGTGGAACAAATTAGAAATGTTGAAAATAACTCTTGAACAACAATCAGGGAATTCAGATCTGAACACAATGATAAAACACATCTGAAAAAACTTTGTATGAACTTTTTTGCACATGAAATCAAATGCAACAAATGGAGTTTATTTCCAGATAGTTCAATTATTTTGCACATCTGGGGCTGCAAGTAGCAGCACATTAAATGTTTTGTAAGTAGTTTATGCGAATTTTATTAAAATTTCAAACCTTCATATTTTTTCCTGCGAATTTTCTGTTTTTATTTGCGAAAATTCCATACCGCTAATTATAATTCAAAAATTCTTAAAAAGATATAAATCTAACAAGTTTTTTGTCCATTTTTTGTGGTATTATTCTCGAAAAGATGGTTAGATTCTGAAACTTTCAATACTTTTGACCAGTAGTGTACATATATAGTCTGGATTCTATCTGTTCTGGATATATTTTTTTCCAGAAAACACACAGTTTGCAAAATTTCGAAATCGGTATCAGCCGAGGTCAGAAAAGTTGTCACTTGGGTTGGATAATAACCCTGTAATTTATTTCGAAGTTCGACAATGTCTTCCGGTGGCGCCAACGCCTTTAAATTTGGGAATTAGGGCCAAAATAAACATTTTCTTCCCGATAACACAATTTTTCCGAATTTTGAAATCGATATCAGACGAGCGCGGAAACTTCTTTATATGATACACTCTAAAAATAAGAAGCATTTTTACCGCAGAACTATTAAAGATTTCCAAAATCCGGTAAATTTTATTTTTGGAAATGCTTTCGCTAAAATACCCGATTTTAAATGAGCCAGTGCCATCTGAAGATATTGTCCGTTTTTTTATTTTTAGGAGGGGAGGGGGTTGAGCAGTTATTTACTAACCCAGGAACAACTTTCCAGCATTCGGCTGATACAGATTTCAAAAATCCGGTGAGCGGAAAAAACGCCACCCGGAAAAAACGCCACTTTTAATAGTTTTATGATGTAACATAGTCGTTATATGCTAATCGATGAGGAAAGGAGCGTAGCCAGAATTTTTTTTCGGGGAGGGGGGGTTGCATGAGATATAATTTTGTATTGATAAACTTAATTTCTTTTCAAAAAAAAAAAAAAAAAAGAACACGCTTATTAGCCAACCCAAGAAAAAACTTTCCGTACTCAGCTGATATCGATTTTGAAAATTCGCAAAAATTGTGTTTTCGAGGGAAAAAAATTCCTATTTCGCCCCAAATTGCCACTTTTTAAAGTTATTATATATATATTAAAGATCAGAAAACAAAGTCAAGGACTAGGAAGTAGGTAAATTTGTATTATACACGAAAATATTTTACACAATCAATCGTGTAAACTATTATGCATATTTTAATTTGTCGCAACTGCATACTTTTAATGAAAGTGTTTTTCAACGCCCAGATTTAAGCAATTATGTATATAAGGAAGTTTAAAAAAAAATGTATTATTTTTATGTCACTTTTTCATCATATTAACCAAACTAGAAATCAAAGCCCGTTGTGGAGGCAAATACAACGGGCGCTTGAAAAAACATTCGACGAAAATGTCTACACTGAATACATTTAGTCTTCGTCTACCTAAAATAAATAACTTCCTATTCAATTTTTATTATACACCCAAATCGAATTTCATCCTCTTCTGGAAACGCGCGGAAACTTATGGCATTCAAAAGATTTCGTTTTGTGTTCACAGTCATTCTCATATCCATGCAGACCATTTATTTGTGAAAAAATAAATAAGTAAACTATGTAATCTAGAAAAACAATTTTAAAGGAATGAATCACAATTTTCCCTTCAAAGGCAGATAGATAACCGTGACGTGAATATGACAATTTTTTTACACTTTGAAAGTCTAATTTTTTCACTCAAATTATTCGCTTTTTTGAATCTCTGAAATAAAATGGAGCTGAAAATGGCAAAAAATCTCTTAAAAAAATTAGGGAACCGGTGGGTTTTCAGATTTTCAAAGTAACAGAGATTGTTTTTATATTTTTATACATAGTTATGAAAAATTTCAAGCGGATCGTATGAATGGTGTGGGTGTTATTAGGCTTTTTCTGGTTTTTAATCTTTTCGGAGTAATGGAGGTAAAATATTTACATCGAAGTGGTTTGCCTGGAATCTTTACAAATTGAGTCAGCCAGTCAGGGTTCAGCGTAACTATATAGTAGAATGATTACGATGTAAAATTTCTCATATTCGCGCTTCGATATTTTCTTTTAAAATGTTAATTTTTATAACAACACTTTACAAATTACAGTCTCCTTTGCAAATTAAATAAAATTTTTATTATACTTGTAATTTATCATTGAGTATCCTGCAATTTAAATCTGTTCGAACCAGTGGCGCACCCAGGATTTTAGTTAAGGGGGGGGCTGGGCTACATAATATTGCTGAACTCAGTCATAGTGATCTCGGTTAGTTACAACTCTCTTATAACGTCAAAATATTCGGTATTACTTGACTGTCCCATAGAACATAAGCAATGTAACTCATTATAGAGCCATAAATAATTATCTGATCTTTTGAGCAACGTTGTAACCGTGTGTAAGAGTGTTTCAACTAACTGTGAGCATTTATTTAAAAACTTTATTGGTTAGAAATAATTTGAGGACAGTTAAAAAAAGAAAGAAAGAACTAAAAAAAATTATTTCATTAGCGACAGTTTTCATTTTTTTTTAACGCTTTTCACTTCTAACTTTCTACCTTTAGGGGGGGCTTCAGCCCCCATAGCCCCCTCCGTGGTTGCGCCTATGGTTCGAACGAATACACTCAACTGAAAATAAATTTTGCTCAGGCAGCGGGGGCATGTAGACGGAGGTCACAGGTCAAAATCTCCCAACCCGCCAACGGGTCATAAATTTCCCATCAGTAACGGACACGCGAGCTATCGCATTTCGCGATAGGAGCTTTTGTGAGGGGGGTAGGAAATTGTTCCTCAAAACGCGACTCAGAAAAATTTCTGTCTGAGGAGGGGCCTTAAGGGGAAACTTATGAATAATATAATTACAGCAAGCAGTAAAGTATTTCCTCACTGCATCATAAAAAGAGATTTTTTCTGCCGATTTTAATTTTTCAACAATATTTTTAGCTGCAGAACCAATGACCAAGTCTTAATCCTCTTTTTGGTGTATTTCTTGCCCATATGGCATATCAAGCAATGATTTGAAACTCTTAATCAATTGTGGTTTTACAAATTTCTAAAGTAAATCAAACAAAAGGGGTTTCAGGACGTGAATTTTTGGTGCATCTGACTGTAACACTACTGTTTTTGATTCAAAAATAGGCATAATTATGTCTAAAAATAAGCAATATGCCTTGTTGATTTCAGATGATAAAAACATTATAAGTCTCTCTTCACATGTGAGATATAGAGAAGTAAGTTTGTCATCTGGCTTTTCGGCATCCATTTTTCTTTTTTTCTTTGCAGGCTGGTTAGGAGGCTTATGCACCATTTTGTTCTTTATGCCTGAGCCTGTTGCCTTGGTAATTTTGTAATCTATTAAAGAGTCACTTATTTTTGTTTCTTTAATTTGATCTTTGAAAAAACTGGACATGGGGTCCCATTGTTCCAGCAATCTTTTAAGGCTGCTTGAAAGTGATAGCCATCTGCTGCATACGTGTTTAAGGATTTTATGAGATTCCACATCCCATTGTTCTTGGATTTCTTTCAAATGCTCTTTCCTTTTGGAGCTTTTTTCCAAATAGTAGTAGATGTCAATTAAAATTTCATCCACTGCCACTGGTAACATTTTAGCTCTTTTTTCAACCGCTAAATGAATTAAATGGCATGTACAGTAGGGTGTCTTGTTCATATATGGGAAAAAGTTTTTTTCGAGCTACACTATCGCAAGAGGTATCGAAAGTTGCGTAATTTTACACAGATTATGAAAATAGTAAAAAAAATAAAATTGCGTGTCATCTTGAGGGCTCTACCTGACCTTGAAGTTTTGTAAATTTTTCGTTTTTACACTGTATACCGTATGTCTAAAATAATATCAAATTCAAGTTTAAAGGGAATTCTATTACAGAAATAAACGAAACATGACTTTGAAAAACATAATAAACAAAATAGATGTTATATGTAATGACAAAACTTAAAATTTAAATTTATTCTTGTGTCCAAAATTTGGTATTTCTGTTCGAGATTGTAACCTTGTTCTAATAAAGCCATCTCTAGCATTAACGTCAGTTACTCTTTGTGAGGCCTCTGTTACCAGTTTAACACATCTTTCCAGTGATTGTGTGTGGCAAAGAAAGTCAACAATATCCAAGCTCTTACCTTTTGCCATGATTTGAAGGTCCTCATCGGAAATATGTCGAAGAATCGGAGGAGCTGTAATCTGAGACTCGCACCATTCGATAATTTCGGTGTAATCTGTTGCAGAAAAGTTAATTTTTGGTGGTTTAAAAATTCTGCATTTAATGTTCCTTTCAGCTTCTCTAGCTTTTATTATTCTTAGGAATGCTATCTCCCGAATATAGTCTCTCTCATCAAACAACATGCTGACAAGTAGGTTTTCTGGGTGTGCAAAGAAAGCATTTCTTTCCACAACAGAATTCACAACATATCTCAAATTTTCATTTAAAAATCGAGAGTACGTAATTAACTGAAAAATTTGTTTGGCTCCATCCTTAAAAGATGAATTTTGCTTGATAAGGAACCAAATCGGAGCGTATACTTTAACCACGTAGTTGACTAGCAATTCCAAATTTTCTGATGGATTATGAGTACTTATGTAAAGCCTGAGTATACGATTAGCAGAAGTAAGCCATCTCGAGTGCGCCGTTTTCCCAGGTTAACGATTAGCCTGCTCAGGAGTACAGGAACCAATTGATATAGCTTGACATATCTCATAAAGATATTTTTGATCTGTACTTAGTACTTCGACCACACTTTCAGACAAGTCAGGCAAATTACCAGCCACCGCACAAAAGGATACAGTGGTTTTATTTTCTCATACAGCTAATTCTTTTCCAATAGGTCCACAATCTTCAGTAGGACCAGAAGTGCAACCATCTAAGGTCAAGAATAAGTGACGAAGGGGTAACTCGTTGGTATGAAGCATGCACACACACCATTGTAACGGTCTTTCAAAATACTTCTCTAAATATTGAATCACACCACCTTTCCTACCAGTATTAGTAACCGTTCCATCACATCCAACACAAATCACTTCATTTAAATCCAAACCTTAATCCTCTAGATAAGTTGTGATGGAATTAAAAATTTCCTTTGCAGAGTGCCCCGATTTGGCGATGTGTGTCCCAAATAAAATGATCCAGGTTCACCTAAAATTGAAATGTGCTCTTCTAAAACTTCTTTGCGATGGTAACGATCCCCCATTTTCTCATTTATCAGGGTTTTGTCTTTTCTTCCATCAAAGTAAATGCTTTTTAGTACAAAACCTTCAATCTCTTTTGAGGCTTCTTTTCGGGCTTTCGATACTGCACTGTGTATTTTGTTTTTATCAATTACTAAATTCAAATCTTCTTTTGATACCAAACCAATGTCAGCTAAAACGGCAGAAGCAACAGCAGCAGCAGATCGGGCTGATAAACCGTATCTATCACAGACCTTAGCAACTGTTGGCAGTGTCAAAGTATTCCTATTCACTTTAGAAGTGGATGGTGTATTTGTCGAGGGCGTGTTTTTAGGGGATTCCTCTGTAATCGGATGTGCTTCTGTTGGAAATGCACGCACTGAATCTTCATCACAATTTTCAAAGACACAATTGGTATTTTGGGTAGAACACAACTATTTTGTTGCCCTTACCGACTCTTCAATTTTTCTCTGAGATAGTTTCATCAATCTAGCTGTTTCTTTCTTATCAACACCGCTTATAACCATTTTCCTGTCATTTCTTTGATCCAACAAAAAACTTCTCAGACTGATAGGAACTTTCTTAGTTTTCAAACACGAACAGGATTCAAATGAAGTGCATTTACAAGCAGCGACGTCGAAGAGCTTCTCAGATGACTCTAAGAAACACTTCAGGTTGTTTTGAAAACTAACATTTCGTTTGTTTTGGGGGTATCTTTTCAAACTGAGGTAATTTTTGAAATAGAATTTCAGTAATTGAATAGCTCGTTCCTTAGTTACGATTGGAATGGAAGCTTTTGTCCAAATATTATTGATCTCTTCAGAAACAATCGCAAATATATCTGAACTAGGTGGATCCTTTCCATTATTCTTCAATCCAGGTCGCTCATGACATGTAAAATACATTTAATGACGTTCCTTATAGTG
Organism: Cheiracanthium punctorium; assembly: GCA_038373885.1. Taxonomy (NCBI): domain Eukaryota; kingdom Metazoa; phylum Arthropoda; class Arachnida; order Araneae; family Cheiracanthiidae; genus Cheiracanthium; species Cheiracanthium punctorium. The sequence goes on from JAWZYV010014143.1 coordinate 41,724, forward strand.
GGTAGCTGTCGATCGTCGAGTTGTTTGTATAGTCTCAACATAGAGCAAGTAGTGTCACTATGCCTTGAACTCATTATTTTATTTTAAAATCACAACTTTTAAAGCATAAAAATTACTTTTGCTATGAAGAAAACACTCGTAAGTAAAGTACTCAAAACAAGTTGAAACTTGAGGGAATTAAGAGGTTGAAAAGTAAAACATGCAAATTGAAACTTTCCATGCATCTTATACACAACCAATCGTCTTTTTCCTGAAATCAAAGCAGACCTCAGGTATGCGCAGAAGTGCAGATGCAGATGGCTTGTGCACAGTGGGCGGGCAGATAAGCAGATGTTTTCCGCAAATGAAAATAGTATGTATTACAAATAATGAATAAAATAATATTTTTATAAGTTTAAATTAGGAGACGAAATTACGAATAGAGCGAATAATCTCTATAAAAATGACAATTTTTAAAACTTTAACGATGGGAGAGCCCTGAAGATATAGTCTAATTTTGTTTTCAAAAATATTTTGGTAATCTACGATCAATTATGCAAATTTTGAGAGGTCTTGCATTAGCGAAAGCCGAAAAAAAAAAATTCGGGACACCCTAATGTACAACCAACTACAAACATCTGATCATGTTCCTTTAACAGAACAGAAGAAGCACCACCTTTTGGGCCAACAGGTGCATTACAGTACAGGTGCATTGTCTTACAGTACAGGTGCAATGCAGTTTTTCATGGATAATCCATGAGACTCCAAAGTTTTTAACAATAAATTGCCAATATTCAATCCTCTTGCAGCACATGTCAAGACAGGCACACTAAGCAAAGTATTAACAACCTTATTTACTCCCGAATCAAAATAAGTTACTATTTAGTAACAGGATATAATTTGGAGTCGCTATCATTTGATCCATTGGTTGCAACTGCAAAAGGCACTTGTTGAATTTGTCCGCAAATGTCACTTCGAGATTTCATGGCCATTGCTCCAATAGTGGCCATTGTTCATGGGCACCCATAAGGGGGGGGGGGGCAAGGCAACTTGCCCCCCCCCTAGATTTTTAGGTTAATGTCTCATGATGTAAACAAATGGAAAAACCAGAACTAAATTTGTTAAAAGTTTGAAATTCGCCCCCCCCCCCCCCCAGAAAAATTTCTATGGGTGCCCATGCCGTTGTTTTCGGCTGCGCACAGCCATACTTCTTTGCGACATCACCTTTTGGGAACATATGGCGAAAGAGAGGTCCCAGGTGATCGGTAACAGAGATTGGGAGATTATGTTCTACTATAAATGCAGTAAAGAGACATTCTGCATTTGTCACTGCATTTTCATCTACATCACTACTTTTGAAAAACTTGCAATTGTCCGCTGATGATCCGGCAGATTTCAATAAAGAGCTATGCTTTTTGCGATCTTATGTGCATTTTGATGTCGCTAAGTCCGCCGTGAGCAATATTAATATGGCAAGTGGACACACTGCAAAATGCAAAACATTGGCCTTTTCGGGCTTTCGTAATAAAATTGTACTCTTTAGTATACGATTCCAAAAATACTTGGTTATACCTCCTCAGTTTATTTGGAGAAGAATCCATGTGGTCAGTCATAGTGCTAGTCGAGAGCTCTATCAAGTCGTAAGATCAATCTACACAACACTAGACTAAACAGTTCACATATATCCTGCCCATGCATTAGTCCATTTATGCACGCGCATAGAGTGGGGGGGAAAATGTCCCTTTAGAGCAAAAATGCATAAATACCGCCGAATTTGGATTTGGGGAGAAACAGCATTTTTCTGTGGTTTCTCCCTACTGAAATGTAGAATAGGGATTTTTTTCTTCCCCTGCCAATTGGGCCTATCAATGCATGATATCGCTAGGGAAAGAACATGGGAGCCGGAGATTACAAAAAAAAAACATGGACTGGAAGGAAAGAGAAAAATATGTGAAATTTTGTAGAATATTCAGGTATTATATTAAAAATTCATACAATTACTTAGTCATTCGTACAATCGTACAACTGGAATCAAATTCGTGCACTGTACGAAAAAATCGTACAAGTTGGCAGCTATGTAGATATGTTTGGAAAAAAAACCCATTAATTACTGTACTAAAAGCTTTTATATGTCATTTATTTCAACGGAGTTAAAAAGCTGGAATGGTAATAAAAAGCATTACTTCCAGAAAAAGTCCAAAAAAAAAAAAAAAAATCCCTGTAAAACTTTCTCCTGCATGCACCATGAGTGAAAATTCCCGATTGCACATCCCCATTTCCCCCTTTTCATTTTCTTTCCAGGCAAGCTGCACTTTTTTGATTGGTGGCTAAAACGTTGAAGCAACTAACCCTTCTGTTTATAACTGTGGGTATTGGGCCGACTTCTCTAAAATTAATTCGACTCCACTACCTTTGATGTGCAGTGAGCATGGTGCTTTTGGGAATCACAAATGAAGAAGTCTTTTGATGCAGCACAAATTATTTTATTGATTAAAAGCATAGTTATATGAACATTTGAAGCTTAACTTAAAAACAGTGAGTAAAAATATAATACTGATAATCAAATATCTAATATGCAAAGACAATCTAACATTATGCACGAAAAAATACATAATGTAAAAACGAGATAACTTGTCTCATCTTGCATTGTATAAACTGAAACTCTCGGTTGATATTAAGCACCTCATTATTTAAACATGCAAAAAATAAATAGCTGCTCTTTCACAAAAATTCTAACTTAGATCTCACCCATCAAAGAAACTACAAGTTACTGCTCATTAACTTCCGTTAATGAGCAGTAATCATCAAGCATCAAAGCATCACCGTTTTCAAGAAAAATTTAACACAGTAATCAAAAAATATATCTTTTCATAATATGAAATTACTATGTTGAAACTACATCTCCATGCCAATAGTTCTCATGTGCGAAGTCAGAGCCAACTGTACCTATGCTTTGAAATTGCATAAATTTGTGCTAAGAACTATGTTTGGGCCCCCGTACCGAAGGGCCCTGGGGGCTTTCAAAAATTTTTAACATTGGATTCACTTTATATGAAGATATATAACTGCACTGTTCATCAATTTGAATGGAGTTTAATAAAATTTGAATACATTTGAATGGCAAATGGAGACAGTTACGACAATGTTTACGAATTATTTTGAGAGTTCCTGTAAATTATGCTGCATGCCTGAATTTTAGCCTATGTTATTCAGGAATAGTGTAGCTTTCAGTGAAAAGATCTTTAGAATCGATTCAGTAGTTACAGAGATGTCCATATAGGGTCATGTGCTAGAATTTTTGAGTGTCCCTGTAAAAGAACTAGTTATGCTGCATGCTGAAAGGTAGCCTATATTACTCAGGAATAGTGTGGCTTTCCATCAGTGAAAAATTTTTTCGGATCGGTTCAGTAGTTACAGAGATCCCCATACAGCGTAATGAAATTCTTATGAGTGCCCCTGTAAAAGAACTACAGTCAACTCCCTCTAATCCACACTCACTGGGACCAAGGGTTGTGCGGATTACAGGATTTTGCGGATTATAGGCCATTTTTTTTGTTTACATTTTTACATTTAGAATTTCCCTTTAAATTATAGTCAATTTACTGTAAACAAATAGGAAATGATGAAAGAAAATGCATATGCTGTTGAATAAAAACAATAAAAAGTCAATATAAATACAATAAATAATACAATTAAATTTAGAGAATTTACTAAAGGACAGATGAAAGAAAATATTTATACTGCTGAACTAAAACACTATTTTTAATATTAAATACAATTACTAATACAAAATTAAAAGAATAAATTCTCTCTAAATTTTTATTTATTTTTCATTTTTTCACACATTGCAGTGATTGTAATTTGTTTAAGAGATTTTAATTTTTCTTCAGAAATTTTGTCCTGAAGCCTTCTAATTGTCAGTAACTCTTGGTCAATGACAAATGATTGCTTTTGCAAAATGTTTAAAGGGACCCCAAATCCGGAAGTTTTTAAACAAACAAACATTCTTTTTTTTTTTAAAGGGCAGTTGTTGTTGTTGTTTTTAATTTCTTTAAAAGACCGTTTTTAACTAAATATATATCTATTATAAAATAAACAAGCTCAATCAGAAAGGGAGGAATTTCACTGGTCGCTCACGAAGGGGGAGGGGGGGGCATGCGGTGCATCATTTGTATATTTTATATCTCAGTATTACATTAATTTCAGATCTTGCGAGGTAATTTTCGGTTTGTTATGTAAAAATATTCTATGCTATTATATAAGCTCTAAAGAAGAAAAGAATTATCCTCTTCACACACACACACGTGCATTACATTTCAAGTGCTGATGATTCATTATTTCTGCATGTGCTCCTACGGCAGTTAAATGTAAACAAAGAGAAAGGCCATGTGGTCTGTTTATGCTTTTCTTTCTTTCTTCCTACAGAACTACAGTTATGTGGAGAAAGTTTTTGTTGCATAATAAATCGCTAGACAGAAGATCAAAAGGGTGAGATAGGGGGAGAAACGGAAAATTGCGCAACTGTTGTGTCGTCTGCCAAATCGCGGTTTGCGTTTAAAGTTAAACATGTTGCATATTTTCACCCAATTTTAATTGCAATGGTCAATCTTTAGGATCGTCTCGCCTGTTTTTCTTTCTCATAGAGCAAACGTTCTCATTGATTTTTTTTTTGTTTGTTTGTTTCATTCAGGAAAAGAGTAAAGCGATGTGATTGGACGGTGCATTTCTTCGGAGTTCGTTATTTACATCCATTCATTGAACACATGCAACTTAGGATATAAGTTTCTGTATGTTTAATTACATGATAATATGCTCAAATATATGAAATTATTTATTTCAAATACCTGTGGAAAATCATTAATAAATGTCTTTATAACATTCAGCCAATCAAATAACTTCTATAACAGTAATACTACCAGTAATACTACCAGTCAAATGGCGCTCAAAATGTAAACAAACAAGTTTGTTTACATTTGAAATATATCGCAGATTACAGGCGTTCGCGGATTATAGAGTCGCGGATTAGCGGGAGTTGACTGTATTCATGATATATGGAGGATATGTTTGTGATATATGCAGAATATGTTAATTTTCAATACTGCTACAGTCAATTAAGCTTCTAAAAGTAACGCCGAATTGCCCCCATGCGTGCCAGTGGAATGTTCCAAATAGGGAGGTACTTTTGGGGATTTTTCTTGGAAACAGTTGTACCTTCAAGAAATGTTTTTTTATAATAACAAACTAATCTGTTGATACTACATCTACATGTCAATAGTTATCCTGTGGGAAGTCGGCTTCAGCTGTAGCAATGCTTCGAAATTACGTAAATTAGCTTTAGGGACCATGTTTGGGGGCCCATACCGGGGGGGCCTGGAGGCCTTCAATAATTTTAACATTGGATTCACTTTATATGAAGATATATAACTGCACTGTGCAAAAAAAATTTCTGTATCACGTTAGAGCCAAGATTTAAAGTATTCTTAAAACTGTATTTTTTATGAAATTGTGGGTGGGGGGGGGGGGCTTATTTGGGGGCTCTGACTATTTTTGAATGAATTTTCAATTTGAGATGTTAATATCTAAGGTATATTATAGGATAAAATGAAAAAATTCTCTGAAGCACCTCTGAGCCAGTCGCAGACAAGACAATAAAGTGGCAAAAATGGCCCTAAATTAATTCTACGTCACTCGTCTGGGGTACTTTGACCCCCCATAACTCCAAAACTAAAAGAGGTAAATCAAAAATATTTCAGATTTGTTCTTTCCTTAGGTAAGGTAACACAAGAAAAAAAATTCATGAAATTCTGAGATGGTGATGGGAACGTCCTGCCCGATTTGCCTCTGCAATGCCTCTTAAGCTTATGATAATCTATTAGTGGCTTTAGTGATGCTAACAACTTTCATCGAAAAAATCCATGTGCTTGCGTGATTCATGATCAAAACAAATAGCAATCTATGCGCAGCATATCCATCAATCAATTTTTCTATCGAAATTTTTGTCGAGTGATTTGAAGGACGTTATCAACCCTGGTAGTGGAAGAAACAGAATCTTTGGCCACCTTCAAAATGGTCCTGATATCATTGCCAGCTGATGACAGATATCACGTATGGAAATCAGCCCATCAAAGAATTCTTAAAGCTGACAAAGTCTAACAAACTTGGTGGTCGCTTGTTGGCGTGCGAGTGGCACATAAGCCATTATAATGGATGTTTAAGAATCAGTTCTATGAATTGAATAACACCTCCTTTGACACATCTGTTGGCAGATGTTCTGACATAACCAATTTCTTACAAAAATCTAATTATGTGTTTTCCAATAATTTGTGCTCTTCCAAAATTTACAGACACGTAGTTTATGTACTCAGAAACAGGTTTTTTTTTGTTTTTGTTTTTTTTACCAAGCGTATGTGTTCTATGATCGCTTTTTCCCTGCAGTCTTCCAGTGTTAAAGAGTCTTGTCTCTGCGCATCCATCAAAGTATAAACCAAAATAGTGTTATAATCTGTTACAACTGAGTTAGTGTTATAATCTGTTACTCTGAGACAACTCGAGTTATTCTTGCCTTTGTTATCAGATGCTGAATTTTATTTCTGCCAACAACATTCAACACATTGTTTTGTAAGATAATGCCTAAATAGTAGAAATGCCTAAATAGTAGTGAAAGGTAGCTGACACGATTGAAGAACCTGCTTGGTAGCAAATGCCAAATCGATTCAAAGTTCTTGCTATGGCTGTAAATTTTCTGACAGAAAATATAACATCATCAGATTTTAGGGCTCTGCTTTCAATGACACCTGGTGTTGATGAAAAGTCAGTATGCTCACATATACATCCCGCTTCAGTTTACATTCATTATTCAAATCCATTGAACCGAAAGAAACATAATTTCTTCTAGTTCTCTGGCCTAATAGAAATTCTTGCTCGTTCATTGGTATTTTCTGTTTTTCTTATAGTGGCAACTTTTAAATGATTTACAAGGATGTGTTGACATATGAGACAAAGCATTTGCTTTCTTTCAAGAGCATAATATTTGTCTTGGTATGATTTTATTTTTCTCAAAATGCTGAAGTGGTCGATTATTGGGTTTAAAGCTTGTTTCAAGTTCTCATCTGATGTACTTGCAACTTCTTCATATGAGGATGAAAGTCTATATGTAGATACTGTCCCTTTATTTGGGTTCTCTTTTGAATGTCAACATATGCATCTTTTTACATTTTTGCTTAAAGCATAATCGTTTGTATACCACAGAAAGACCAAAATACAGGGCAAATCATATCTTTTTTTAACATAGCCACAGTGTAGTTATAGTTCAAGTACACATACACGATACAGTATACACACAAAAATTCTTGCTGCTCTAAAGGAGGCTACCAATCATATTCGACGTACAGGGAGAGGGATCTGGATCATGAAGTATTGCAACACATATTAAACTTCTTAGCACTACTACTTAACTGAGTGCTCACTATTCAATAACCATGGCTTTTATAAATTTAAATTCTAGAAAAACAATAGTTGAGTCAAGAATTATTTAACTAAAATTAATGTATTGAAAGTAATTAATAGTATCACTAAAATTAATGTATTGAAAAGAATATCTTTTTCATATAGGTAGGTTCTGATAAACAATATTTTTGTTTTTTCCATATAAAAGTGAATTTTAGTCTTTTTTTGAAAATTCAACCCCTTGCGGCAGTATTAAATTTTTTAGTTACTATTCTCTTTATCTCCATTCAATAGAACATCTTTCTGTGCAGGTAGATTCTTCCTGTTATAATATTTTTGTTTTCTCTGTATAAGATCAAATTTTAGTCTTTTTTCCAGAAATACTGCTCCTTGTAGCAGTACTAAATTTTAAGTTTAATTTTTTTAGTTATTTTTCCCCTTAATCTCCATATTACAGAACATCTTTTACGCATAGGTAGGTTCTGATTAATATTTTTTTTTCTTTCCATAGAAGAGCAATCCACCCTAGTATACATTGCTTCCAGCGCATTGTGTTGTTGTTGTGCTACTACTGTCCTCAAACTAAACTTTCTACTTCCTCCCAATTTTTTCTACTGAGGGAAGTGCATTTAAACTCAACTTTGGGTTGATTGAAGAAATATTTTTTGATTTATGAAAAACAATTGGCAGAAAAAAATGTTAAATTTTTGAAGAGAAGCAATGCTTCCATTACATCCATGTACACTACGCCCCTGGTGTCTGTTTCTTTTTCTTTTATAGCAAATACAATAGTCATCAACATATCTAATCCATTTAACAGAACAAGTCCTGCAATAGAAAAAACAGCAAAAGAAGAATTAATTGTGATTGATTTTGAAAATACCGAAAAAACTGGCCAACTACAATAATTTAAAATTCAGCTTTTTAAGAGAAACAATTGAAATCCTAAATGAACTATCTGCAGGCAATAGTAAGGAACATGTAATATTACACAATAGATGGTGAGAAGAAAGGCATGTGCAATTGAGCAGCAAAAAGGAGGGGGAATGCTCAAGCTAAAAAAATGTCAGCCCTGAAAATGAGGTTGATGTGACCTCGAAAGACCTTGGGTTATTAGATTTTAAACGTTTAATAAACATTTAATAAACTTTTTTCATACTTTAAAAATCCTTTATTTACGAAACCTTGCTTCACTACAACATAGCTATAAAAACAGCTTAATCGTTGTTCTAATTGTTGAATTTTTGAAGTACTTTTTTTTTTTTTTCTTGTTTAATACATAAACTGCAACACTTACCCTTATTAAAAAGAAAAAAACTGACACTTCCAAATTAGAGGTCTAAATTACACTTTTGAATTAAGAGGTCCAAAAAGAAATTCAAAGTTTATCCAAGTCCCATCTTTTCACACAGCATCAACAGTCTTGGTTTGTGCAGGGGCTTTGTCATTAAATCTGCGACTTGCTTCTCTGTTGAAATCTGCTATACCTTGATTTCACCTTCCATCACTTTTTCATGAATGAAGAAATGCTTCAAGCTAATATGTTTTGTTCTGCGATGGAATTCAGAGTTCTGAGCCAGTCTGACTGCTGCACTGTTGTCAACATATACTGTTGGCACTTCTTTTAAGGAAGAAACTCCACTGATGAGTCTCTTAAGCCAAATCAATTCTTTTGCAGCTTCATTTGCAGCAACTATCTCAGCTTTAGTCGTAGATGTTGCCACCATTGCTTGACGTTGACTCAACCAAGATATTGCTCCACTTGCATACAGACATACAACTCCACTAGTTGATCTGCCTGTTTGCATACATTCACCAAAGTCAGCATCACTGAAGCATTCTAAAACTCCTGGTTTATAGCCTGATTTATAAATGATGCACTTTTGCTTAGAGCTTGCAATGTACCTAAAAGCGCGCTTTACCTTGATCCAATCTTCTTTAGAGGGATTTTCCAACTTACGTGATAAAATACTAATAGAATATGCCAGGTCAGGCCTTGTCCTCATCATTAAATACATCAAGGCTCCTATAGCTTCACGGTAAGGGAAGTCTGCTTCATCAACTTCTGTGCAATCATCATCTTTATCCTTTAAAATGGCTGTATGAACTGGTCTGCAATCACTCATGCTAAACCGCTGAAATCTTTATGGCATATGCCTCTTGTCCTATCTTAATGCTTCTATCTTTAAGGTGCTGGATTTCTAGTCCTAAGAAATATGATGCTGGTTTGCTGGTAATTTTAAATTTTGACTTCAATTGGTTTATAAAGATCCTGGAGTCTTTTTCATCAGTGGCAGCAACCAGTCCATCATCCACATAAAGAGCTACGAGTAACTTCTTACTGTTATCTTCTCGAATAAACAGACATGGATCTGCCTCACTAATTTTAAAGCCAAGGTCCATCAAGAATTTTCCAAAACATTTATGCCAGCATCGAGGAGCTTGTTTTAGCCCATACAAACTTTTCTTGAGTTTGCATACTCTATTCGTACCATCGTTACAGCCTTCAGGCTGATTCATATAGATAATCTCATCTAGATCACAATACAAGAAGGCAGTCGAAATATTAAATTGCATAAGATGCATCTTCTCACTGGCTGCAATGCTTATGATTGAACGTACAGTTCCTAATTTTGTGACTGGACTAAATGTCTGATCATAATCAATACCTTGTCTCTGATTGAAGCCTTTAACCACAAGTCTTGCCTTGTACTTATCTACGGAACCATCTGGATTTTTCTTGATTCGGAAGACCCATTTGCAAGGAAGAACTTTAGCTTTATCTGGAAGAGTTTCTAGTGTCCATGTTTCATTTTCCTTTGAGGAACTAATTTCAGTATCCATGGCCTTTTTCCAAAAATCCTTTTCTGTACAGCTAATGGCTTCTTTGTATGACTGTGGTTCATTCACATCACAGATAAAAAATTGAGATTTTTTAATAAGATCACAGATAAAAGACATTTAGGCTTTTTTAATTTACTGCGATTTCGTAAGTTCATAGCAGGTGATTCTTTTTCATCCTCATCTTCACTTTCCAAACCAGTTTGGTTTTCTGAATCTTCTTCATCTTGCTTCCCCTCATTGTCTGTTTCGGGTAGTTGTATCTTTGGTTCAGGCAAAGGTATTACTACTGAATCTTCGCAATTTTCCCTGAGTTTCTCTTGAAATATTATATCTCATGAACAGATAACAGTATTTGTTTCTTTTATCCATATACGATATCTTTCATTTCCGTCATAGCCTAGTAGATATCCTTTTACTGCTTTCTTGTCCATTTTTCTGCGTTTCTGATCTGGTATGTGAGCGAAGCAGGTGGATCCAACTATACGCATGTGCTTCAATCTTGGCTTTTGTCCCATCCATGATTCATAGGGACTTATACCAGATAATGAACTTTTTCCCGTTCTATTTAAGATGTATACTGATGTACTAATGAATTCTGCCCATAATGCAGCTGGAAACTCAACTTCAGAATTAGAATTTTTAAGAGTCCGTGCCATCTCAACCAAAGTTCTATTTTCTCGTTCACTCCCACCATTCTGCTGTGGGGTGTAAGGGGCAGTTAATCTCTGTGAAACTCCATTTCTTTTCAAGATACACCTAACATTTTCATTATCAAATTCCCCACCATTGTCACTCAACATTTCCCTAATACTATGTCCCAGATTTCTTTGCATGCGCTAACATATTTTCTACTGTTTCTGAAACTTCTGATTTATGACAAAGGAAAAACACATATCTAAATTTTGTTAAATGATCCTTAAATACTACAAAATAACGATACTTTCTAAAAGATTCATCAAAAGGTCCACAAAGATCTGTTGAGAAAAGCTCTCCAGGTTTTGTGGCCTTTTCTCTACAACCAAATTTCAAGCGATGTAATTTTCCATATATGCATGTTTCACAGAGTTGATTGTCTAATCCGACCTTGAGACCCATCTGTTGTTCTAGAACATTCTTTACGTGACGTTTGTCCTGGTGACCCCAGCGCTCATGGTATAACTGCAGAGTTGAATTACTTGTGGTAGCTATGTTGACTTCTACTGGTTGGTTCGGAATAAGTACTTCCATATGAATTCTATATAAACCACTACTTATATTCCTTGTACCATAAAGTACAGCCTCATTGTTTATTTTCAACCAACATTCTTTTGCAGTTGATTCAAATCTGCTGTTTTTATTTTTATCTTGAGCAGCCAGTATTGAAAATAAATTTTTTCTGATACCTGGAACAAACCACACTTCTTTAAGTTCTTTGAATTGTCTATCTCTTTTTATTATTGTCATGATTTTCAAGGTACCTTTACCAATAGCTGGTAGTACATTGCCATTTGCAGTTGTAATTCCGTGTGGTGTTTCAAATTCTTCGAAGTAATTACCATTATTGGTAATGTGCTTTGAAGCACCATTATCCACAAACCAATCATAGCAATTCTTCTCAGATGAAAATACTTCCTCGTCTAGAGCTAATAAGGACATATTTGCCGTAACACCACTTTTTCTTGCAGCATTATCATTTTGACTGGGTTTTGCTGGTTTTCCATCAGCTATCCATTTCTTACAATACCTAACCCAGTGTCCACTCTGGTGACAATAATTGCATTTTCCTATTTGCTTTCTACCTTTAAAGCTTGTTTTTATTTTACTTGCTTTAGCTTCTAGTGCATTTTGAGTTTGGACATCACCTTTTTATTTTCCCTCCTTATTTTCTCTTTCTTGAGAGCATAATTGTGTTGTCAACTCATCAATGGTCCTTTTTTCTTCATTTAGAAGCAGCTAACTCGACTTAAAAGAGCGGTACTCTTGTGGTAGTGTGTCTAAAATTTTGCAAATTAATAACATCTGGGGCAGCTGTTTTCTTTCTTTCTTTGAAGGCCTAAATTTAATTCACTCCAAAGATTCTTTAGTTTTGATAAGTGGGCAGCCATACTATCATTAATTGTCCACTTACACTGAAAAAACTGTAGACATATATTAAACAACTGGTTGTCAGATGTTGCTTTAAAAAGTTTATGAAGTTCCAGCCACACCTCTCTAGCAGCATCGAACCTCATTATTTTTTGCATGGTTTCTTCTGTCATAGAATTTGTCAGTACCATCATGGTACAAGTGTTAGCCTTTTTATAGCATGAAAGATCATCTGTGTACTTCTTCAAAATTGCTTCAGCAGCTCCTTCAGGTGGCTGATCTGGTTTGACTAATTTTCCTTCAACAACTTCTAAGGCATCTGTATAGTAATTTAAAGCAAACTTGACTCGATATTTCCACATCGACCAGTCCGATTCTCCACTCAACGACTTCAACTGCAACTTTCCTACTACCATTATTCACTCTTATCGTTTAAAGAAAAACTGATTAACTCTTGAATACTTCAGTCCACTTCAATCACACAGTTCCTTTTAAAACTTTCTCTGAGCAAAATATGATTTCAGGGCTTAATTAATGGGGAGAAAAAAACTTTGCTGTTCTTACCAGCCGTGCGGTAGGCTTAGTGGTATTCTGCTAACACTTTAAAACTTTTGTATGAGAAAAAAAACTTTACTGTCGCTGTAGCGCATATAGCATGCGTAAAACCCATAACCTATTAGATTTTAAACATTTAATAAACTTTTCTCATACTTTAAAACGTTCTTTATTTACGAAACCTTGCTTCACTACAACATAGCTATAAAAACAGCTTAATCGTTGTTCTAATTGTTGAATTTTTGAAGTAGAAGTACTTTTTTTTTTCTTGTTTAATACATAAACTGCAACATGGGTAAGCAGTGTGAAAAAATGTAAATGCAAATATAAGAAAAAGTTCATTAAATAACGAATGAGCTTTGCTATTTGGAGGTTATTTTACAAAATATTCTTAGTTTGAAGTAAAAGCTTGTAAAATAGAGAAAATTGCTAAACAGAGGTTCATTAAATAGTGGTCTGACTGTAATTATTTTAGATTGTAACAGAACCATTTAAATTAGATAATTAAAACTGTTGAAACACTAACTTTGCTTGATCCCAATTTTTCCGAGGTGGTAAGAGTTTGATATGGCGAGATATTTTCAAGTGTCTAGCCAAATTTTCTTTTGATTTGAAAGGAGTGTCACATACTGTACATTCAAGAGCTAGAACCTATATGTTGAAAGAAACATGAAACCAATAAACTGTTTTAAGGGAAGATATAACACACAAGAATAACACAATTACATGTACATGCTATCAACAGTACATACATACCTGCCCCCAATAATTTAGAAAAAAAAAATATTTAGACCTATATTTATGATCTAATGTTTTCAATTCTTCTCTATTTATTTTTAAAACTGTTTGAGGTGGTATGTACATACATTTTATTTTTTACTAAACTTTGAAATTTCCAATGCAAACTTCTTTTTTTGAAGGGTGACAGGGCTCAAATGATTTCATTCACTTTATTTACCCCAGATATGAAATTTCGTTGCTAAGCATTAAATGAATGTGACAATGGGAAAAGTGCTGGACTGTAATATACAGTCTTTTAAGGTTTTATTTTAATAAAACTATTTTATATTAAAATAGGGGAGGAATGAAAACAAAAATTCTGTTCCTATTAATAATCTAACATTCTACACTTAATATAAAAAGTGTCATTGCCATCTTGTAATCTGTTTACATTTATGATTCTTATTTTCTCTTTAGGTATGTGATTATTTTTAAGTAGTCCTGCAGGTTAATATAAAAATGTTAGGATTTTTTTTTTATAAATATACACTCAAACCTGTTTTTGTGTGTTGGATTGGGACAGCATAAAAAAAAAAAAGCTCAAAACTTCATGAGTAGCTAAAAAAAAATAGTTTTCGCAACACAATTAAAAAGTTTTTTTTTATGCAGTGAATAGGGACCACATAAAAAATGTCTCACATAGAAAATAAATCAGAACCTTACGAAATAACTAGGAAATGCTTTTTTAAACAAAATCAAGATACGAGGCTGGCAGCTACTTGGAATCTTAATGGTCCAGGAATGTGTAAGCATTCTAAAGGATGTCAATATTAGATTTAAAAATTAAAACACGAGAAATATTCATTTTTATTAAATCACTTTATTTAGCAGACTTGTCACTTGCGCAGATCACAGATGAATAAATAAAGCAACTCTTTGCTCCCTTCAAGTAAGCTTCTTCTACCTACTCGTTAAAACAAACAAAACAAAGCATGATACTAGTTGCCAACTATCTTATTAGCAAAAAACCATCTCAGAAACCTAACATAGACATGCAATTCGTTTCACAGGGTGTCCACCAATGTCAAGAGGAAAAAATAGTATCATTAGTAGCCTCATCAACACAAAAAAAGTTTCTGGTTTAGTAGCCATTTTCTTAATTTTAGTTGATAAAATAGTAGCATTTTTGTGCAATTTTGTAATTTAAGAAATAAATGTATGTCATTTAGCTTCATTTAAGAAGTAATAAATAAAATTATAAATCAAACAACTCCATGCGTTATATAACAAACTGAACAAAACAATAACAAAAACTGAAGTCTGATTTTCAAATTAGTAGCCTGGAGTAAGGTACAATTAATCAAAAACTAGAAAATAGTATGAAAATGACATTTTTTATTTTAAAAAAGTTGCTCTGCCTTATCTTTAAATTTGTAACAAAAGTTGCCTTTTTAATCGCCAGTGGACACTCTGGTTTCAGGAAAACAAGAACTAATGCAATGCAGATGTCCTTTCCATCACAATATGCTATTGCACATTTCAGTTATTTATGTGGAAATTCTTGTTCTTTCAACAATTAAATTATGCAATTATGGAATTTGATGCATATGTAATGTGATAAAATACATATCAAACAACGAAAAACTAAATGGCCGATCAAACCTATTAATTTTTTTTAATTGATAATTTCATCCTTTTTGTTCCAATTTGATTGAAATTTTTATATGCTGCACAAAAAAAAAAAAAAAAAAAAAAAAAAAAACACAAAAACAGGCTTGGGTGTAAACTGCAATGAAATGGCTGAAATAAATTAAAAGATTTGTAAAATAACAAATATAAGTAACCATTGGGTACAGTAAAAGGTCTACCTAAAGCAATCCTACACTGTACCTGAAAAAATTTCTTTTTGTAATGTGTGCTTTTTATAAAGTTTTAAACTAATTTTAACCTTTAAACACACTTTTTTTTAAGTATTCCTATAATGAAACTACATCTAATATTTTGAAATTATGACTAAACTAATTAAAGTTTCACATTCCTTTTTCATATTAAATGAACTCTTTTTCCAATGCTTTCTAGCTCATTGACTATTCATTGAAAAAAATATATATGTACATTGGTGGAGTTTTTTTCAGGGGAGGGGGGCATGCAAAATTGAAATAGAAAGTTGTAAAAAAAAAAAAAAAAGTCATCATTGAATTTTCAAAATTTAAGTTCTGGTGTAACCTTGATGCCAAGAAAACCTTGATATCGCAAATAAATATTTTTCCTTACAAAATCTCAACTTCTCAAACTTATTATTAACTTCTTATTACTTTCACATTGTAATCTAAAATACTGGAACTTTCGATGTTCCTTCAACTTCCGGATACTGAGGTTATCCTATACTTCATTTTATTATTTATTTTTATATGAATTGTGACTTACGTAAATAGAGTCCAACACTTTTACTAAAATCTCCCAAGTATATACACTTAACTGTCAAAAAATTTTTAACTTCCTCTGCTGCAATATAATGATTCTAACTAAATAATTTATAAAAGAAATATGAAAGAAAGAAGTAAACTTTTTTAATGAAAAACAATATATGTGATCTCTAAAAACACAAGAATACATAATACAACTTATAAGACCTTTTGATTATTTCATTCAATTAGATCATTTTGTATTTATGAAACTGGAATAAAACACCATTTCTCTTACACACCACAGCCAGTAGCTGTTGATATATATATGTGTGTGTGTGTATATATATATATATATACAGAGGTGTAGCAAGGGGGGGGGATAGGGGGTCATCCCCCCCCCATGAGGAATTTTTTGCCATACAAAATATTCTTCATTCCCTTATCTCACATACGTTTACATATATGTGAGTTGCAGTTGTCATAAACCTCCCCCCCCCCCCCAATGCAGAGCTGCCAACCTCCAAATGTAAATTACAGGAGCATTTCTGTAAAATATAGGAGCATCCATATATGGTGCCATAAGAGAAAAATTAAGAGGGGGGGGGATTTAACTTCATTTAAAAAAATCAAACATTAGTTTTCTAATTTTAGGGAGATTTTCACTTTTTTAAAGGAAAAAAAGGGATTAGTCAAGCTACTTTATACATGGAGTAATAATCATACACTATACTGCAGTAGTAACTAGAACGATAATCCTGCACAATACTGCAGCAGTAACTAAAACAACTATTTTAAACTAGTGAAACAGCATGTTATAACATGACTATCTGCACAGGCATCCATGTTATAACTCATTAATGAATATTTCACAAAGACATTTCAAATGTAGATCTTTTAAGTAGATTTGAATTTGGTCTTAAAAATCAATTGCAGCATGCAGGAAATCATAAGTAAATTTTAAATAAAATTAATTAATATAAATAACTATATAAAACTCTAAAATAAGGGTTAATTTTTAATCATTAGGTATTTGAGACTTCAATAAAGAAATGCACAGCAAAAGATGGCCACGTACAAGAAGGATGATGAAAGATTGAAAATTTCTCCCTGCCTCGTAATTAAATTTCAAAGACTGAAAAATCGGAGTTTTTCGTTAATTATCGGATTTCCGGGGCAAATTTAAAATATCGGACAAACTCCAGTGAAATCGGAACACTTAACAGCTATGCCTCATGAAAAATTTCTGGCTACACCACTGTATATGTATATTACTCTTAAATAAGATTGACTTAAGTAATTTTGTAACACCACTTGACCACTTTATCCAGCACTTAAACCTTCTTGTGAACAATAGTCTTTTCATTCCTCTTATTCATTCTGCTTGGAAACAGTCGTTGTAAGGTTTTAATTACCGTATATCCCGGTGTATAACACGTTCTGGTATACAACACACATCAGTAAATTTAGGATATGTCAACCAATTTATTTTAGATTTTATATTCTACATTTCATGTTCGTGTATAACACACAGGTGAAAAAATGTTATTTTTTGAAGTTGAAAGTGTATGTTATATGCAGAGATATACGGTACTTTCTACTCAATTCCCCCTTTTTTTTTCTTTGTTAATAATTTATTATTTTATTTATTTTGTAATTATTGTGTGTATTTTTCTGTATTTATTTTATGCTTACTATTACTAATTATTATTCACCCAAATTCAATTCCTTTAATCATAAACACTTCAATATATACTTTGATAGATCACAAATTTCCATATTGTATGTGAATGATTGAGAATCTAATTTACCTTTTGTCTGATGAAATTGATCAGCTTAACTTGATTATAAAAAGATAGCTTGAATTCTTTAGTCAAACATTTGAAATCAAAGTCATGATCATCCTAAATAAAGAGAAAAAGTTAATAATTTAGTAATCATATCCATGATCCATGGATTTCATTTTTATTTTGCTGGAAATGTATTTTTTATCTTTGTGAACAGTGTGTCCTAAAGGTTCCTGTACTCAAACTTAAAAAACTCACTGCCCATGTTTATTATTATTATTATTATAAAATTTTTTATTGAGCTTATCATAGTACTAATTGTTTCGTTTTTACCATTTGCTCTTTTTGTGTTAGTCATCTGAGAATAAAGTTCTATATTATTTTATTCTTCATAATTAAATGAATTTATCATGCATTCAGAGAATTTAATTAGTAAAGACTTATTTTGAAAGAAAATTATATGAAAGATACAAAGATGTTTGGCACAATAAATATCAAATCATGCAGTACATGCTTACAAGAAACTTATACAATAAATTGTTGCATTGTTAGAAAGTCCTCCTTCCAAGGCACCCCCATCCTTGGCAGTTAGCCCTAACATAGCATTCCACAAAAACTAATATCACAATGAAATTAGTTTTAATGTAAGACAAAACACTCAGATGTTAAATTTGAATTTTGTTGCTTTTCAATTTTTCTTAAATCTTATGACACATTACATTAACCTTGCTATTACAAACTGATTTAAATTTGAAACAGTAACCAGGAAAAAAAATACTCATAATATTAGGTGTTCATAAATATGTAAGTAATTAACTGATAATTTTTTAATAAAATTTGCAGGTAAAAAATTACCAACATTTCACTAATATTTTAAAAAGTTATTAATAATATATAAAGGAAACACATTTGGATATTAAATTTTGAAGCATTTTAATTTTTGAAGTTTTACACCATATGAAATATGGTTTCAGAAAACGCTAATTAAATTAATCATTGCAACCAAAGATTAATAAGTTTAATAAATTTTAATGAAGTATTCGGTATTCGGTCAAATATTCGATAAGAATTTTAATTGAATATGCGGTATTTGTTATTAGGCAAAATATGGTATTCGGTGCATCCCTACTTTTTTACAAATAAGCCTTATTAGGGGCCAAATGCCCTATATGAAAAGAGAGCACAGCGAGTCTGGGAAAAAAATAATATACATATATATAAACCATATGATCTACAATTATATAATTTGAAATATTGCTTATAGAGCAAGTTTTTCCTGACCTCTGTTGCCAAATAAATTTACGTAAATTAATAAAAATATGTCTTAAATCAGTCTGGTGTAACTTATGTCAACAGCTTACAGCAATTTTTTGACTAATATATATGTACTTTTCTATAAAAAATTAAACACAAACCTTTAAGTGATTCATAATTTCATCAAAATCAGAATACTTGAAGTCACAGTACAAGCAAATAATAGAGTCATCTCTTGGTTCTACTTCTCTAAAATAAAAGACAATATATTTAGATTTACATTTGTTTTTTAAAAGATATTTAATGGAAAACATCTAGCATATATTTAAATATCTTTCAAGGAAAGGAAAAACTTTTATTTTTATTTTTTAAATATATTTTCCCAATGTTGCCATGTTGCAAAGCAATTTAAGAGGCAAAAAAGAAAAATTATCTATAATTAACAAAGATTTGCGTTGTGATTTTCAAGGCAACGGCAAGGCACCAAGATGAAAAACTAACCCCAGACTCATTATTCGGAATTGCCTCAGCTGAAAGGAAATTGGTGTGTGTGAAACCAGCACAGACAATAATAAACATGAACTCGTGAACAAAATTTGCTAAGAAAATTGGCTGCAATTTTACACTTAGGCACCAACAACTTAAATGAACAATTAAATGATTTAAAGCTTAAACGATCAATATGGGAGAATTACACACTTTCATTTCATTGAAATTGGCAAAATTATACTGCTCGAACAGAAATACATTTATACACTTTGTGACATCCTGTAATACACATTTTTACATTCAGTTTATCTAAGAAATTTAATCAGCGTTAGTGCCAAAGTTAACATTTAAAATTATTGAAATCATTGTTCACATGTCGCTACTGTGTTTAAGAGAGGCCTCTCTAAAAAAAGTTATTGAAATGATTGTTTACACATGTAGTTAACTAACTTGCACTCAAAAATTATATATGCTATTAATGACATTCTTGCAAAAGCAAAAAAAAAAAAAAAAAAAAAAGATTTTTGTAGTTTAGGTAGAATAAAAAGAAAAAAAAAACTAACAATTATAACATGGATTTAAGAAAGAAATTGTGAAATTAAAGGTTAATATTGAGGGGGACCGGTACTATGTTGAAACTAAGTTATGGGGGAAGAGGGGCTTGACGCCCGCGCCCAAAATGGTGCAAAGAAGGCTACTATGGAATGCATCCGTACGGACGGCAGCATCTCGATGGGGGACCCGGGCAGGTGAGCACAGCTTCTACAGATCGGTCTTGTGAGATGTAAAAAAAAAAAAAAATTGCGAGGAACGAAACTTTACAGTTCAGTCCAGCATCAGGACTAAGTCCTCGTCTTTGGTCAAAGGGCAGAATCCATCGGGATTGGAAAGAAAATTAAGATGTCACCTGTGTCTCTCCTGGGGCTGGAACTGCTAACTTTAGCATTCACTCTACATGGCGTGGCTGGTGCACGGTTCTTCGTCGGAATCCAAAACTTTTGGGCGAAGATCAGATGTCAAACGGCCACACTCGTCACTGTATCTTTTCCATCGCTGCTGGTCCGGCGGACACGTCCCGTAGTAGCTGGTCTACACTTAAATTAGCATGGTTAAGCCTTCTGTTTCAGAGGCTCTCTGTCTTCCTTTTGCAGAAAGGGAAAACCAAAAAAATGTGCGCTCACCAGCGCTCTCATACTTCAATTGACCCCTCGCATCACCTTCCCTCTAGCCACGCTACTAAGCGAGCGGCCCTCTCGGCCAATCAGCAATCGTCAGCTTGTTGGCGTCCTTCGAGAAAGTTCCAGACCAGACTTGCGCAGGAAGAATGCATCGAGTGTGAAAGGACGCGCTCGGCTAAAAAAAAATGGTGGTCGGTTTCAAGATGGCGAGAATTTGAAACGTGCGTTATTCGAAACAGGAAAAAAAAAAAAAAAAAAGGACGATTGACCGAAACAGTACCTAGGCCAGTAAAAGGTCAAATTGCATGGGAAAATGCTCAAAATTAAGAATTATTCCTAACTAGGACCGAAATCTATCCAAATATTAGCAAAAGAATAAAATAAAAAGGAAAACATTTAAATTTAAGTGAACATCTTAGGATTTAGCTTCAGAAGTAGGAAGGAAAGAAAAAAAAAATAACATGGGGTCACCAAATTGGTATCATAAAAAAAACAGATTTAAGGCAAAAACATAATAAATAAAGTGAATTAAGCAAATATTAAAAGAAAATACTTAAGGAAGCATTAAAGATATATCATTATTAACATAACTTTAAAAAAGGGTAAAATACTCATTAAAAGATAGCAAGATTATTGTAAGTCATTGAAAAAGAAACACTTGTTGTAAAACTTATTATTAAAAAAAAACAAAATCACTTGAAATAAAAATGGGTTGATTGTAAAACTTATTATTAGAAAAATGCAAAGTCACTTGAAATGAAAATAGGTTGATACCACACATCAATGTTCATTAGAAATAAACTTAGGATTGATCTGATAACTAAATATTTACTAAGGATGTTGAGGATTTAGCATGAGAAGAAATCTCTGACACATCTCTAAAGAGTTTAATAACTCTTTCATCTACAATCCATATTTTTAACATTTTGGGGATAAAGGAGTTAGAAAACATGCTGTAATGATTTAAAAAAATAAAAATAAATTAGAATACAGTGGAACCCCAATTTTACATAACCCGTTTCATACGTTATCCCGCTTCGTACGTTATTTTTTGTCGGTCCTGCGAAATTCCTATTCGAATAATGTTGAAAATACCTCGATTCTACATCATTTACTCTTAATGTTTCCCGCTTGGTATGTCATACTAGACGAATTACCTTCAGAAATTTTGTCTTCTTTCACCCATAAAAAAAAAAAAATCAGAAGAACAAAAATACTTTCCATATGTTCAACTAGTTGTTTGTTACCAAAATCAGTTCTTCTAATCACCCCCTCCCTGTGAATGCCAGTAAATGTGTGTCTTCTATTGCGTGTCGTGACGAATGGACCCGTCCACCCACAATAACTTGGGTTGGGTTCAACTCAACCCACAGTGGAATGGACTGTCCCTTGTAAAGTTGCTACCTGCTCCCCTTTCTTGTTCTCAGAATTAGTGCAGTACCACTGAGGAAAAATCGTCTGCCGTTAGCTATCTCCAATTCCCGTGAATCAAAAGTAGGATGTCGAAAAGAAAATGTTTCTCCGTGGCCGAAAAGGCAGAAATAATTGAAAAAGCCTGAGTTTTCAAAGGAAGTAAAGTTGATCTCACAAAATCACTTGGTATTGCATATTCTACGTTATAAGGCATCCTAAAACAAGAGGTCTCAGTGGAATTAAACTCTGAAAAACTGGGAAATTTTTCAAAAAAAAGAAAAACATTGAAAACCTCTCCTTTTGAGGAAGCTGAAAAAATTTTGTATGAGTGGTTCAAATAAGCCCGCAAAGCCGATTCCAATCAATGGCTCAATTTTGAAAGAAAAGGTGCTTGAAATTTCTTCTCATCTTGAAATACAGAATTTTACGGCATCCAATGGTTGGATCGACCGATTCAAAAAGAGGCATAATTTATCGTACAGGTTTATTTGTGGTGAGGCAAATGGAGTAAATACTGCTGTCGTTGAGGAAAAAACATTACCTTCTATTGTGTGTAATTATTCACCAAATGACATCTTTAATGCCGATGAAACCAGACTGTTTTTTAATCTATTCCCCGATAGAACATACACGGTGAAAGGAGAAAACTGTCACGGTGGGAAGCTATCAAAAGTGCGAATAAGTGTTTTGTTATGTACCAATGTGGATGGAACTGAGAAGCTAACACCATTTGTGATTGGTAAATCCAAGAAGCCCCGATGCTTCAAAAATGTTAAAAGTTTGCCAACAGATTACAATGCCAACCAAAAAGCTAGGATGACGCAAAATCTTTTTGAAGATTTTGTAAGAAAATTGGATATAAAAATGCGCTTACAAAAGCGAAAAATAATTTTATTTGTGGATCAGTGCACTGCTCATGTTAATCTAAACATAAAGAACGTGGGTATGGAACTTTTCCCACCCAACTGTACCAGCTTACTTCAGCCTTGTGACTTGGGAATAATTCGATCCTTCAAAATGCATATTGGAAGCAACTGGTAAGAAAAGCCCTTTCTGGACTTCATTCTGGTGAGCTTCAGGATGCTTGGAAAACAAAAATAAACGTGCTAGAAGCTCTTCATTTGATCTCATCAGCGTGGAATAGTGTCGATAAAAAATGCATTTCAAATGCTTTTTTGAAGGGAGGATTTTCCAAATCTCACGTCGACAGTGAAGTGCCACCGGAAGAGCCCACTATGGAAGACTATAATAAAGGGGATGAATTTAAACTTGCAGACATCAATTTTGACAAGTGCATTGATTGTGATAAGGATGTTACAGCTACTACAGACATTCTGAGTATTTCCGATTTGATTTCGCAGTATGAAAGTGAACGATATTGATGAAAACTCAGATAGTGAAGATCCAGACAAAATCATGCCTTCTTCGGCAGAGGCCATTGTGAGTTTAAATACCTTAAAGAAATTTTTCACCGGACATGAAAATCAAGAAACAAATTTGCAAAAACTTGCATGTATTGAAAAAAGTATATGTGAAATTACACTTGAAAGGAAAAAGCAGTCAAAAATAACAGATTTTTTTAAATAATATGGCATTGATAAGTTTTTTTGTGTGTTTGTTTTCTTCAATTTTTTTTTTCTATTGGACCCCGATTATACGTTTTCCCGTTTCGTACGTTTGCTACCACTGGTCCCGTAAAAAACATAAAATCGAGGTTCCACTGTAAAAGTAAAGAAAGAGAGTCACCAAAATATGAATTTAAATAGATGAAATTCTAAAACCAATACAAGTAAAATTCTGAGACTTATTTGAATAAACAACATAAATCACATAATTTTAGTTTTACAATATGTCATAAACTGAACAAATATTGATATTTATTATGACTCTTGTAAACAAAAACTGTAAAAGGCAGAATTTTTTTTGAAAACAGTTTATTTTTTTTATTATTATTATTTTAAGAATAAAAACACATTGTAAAATTCTTTCCAATTTAGCCTGTCCCCCCCCCCTCCCAATGGGTGGGCATTTGCTCATCAAGCATTTTGCCATATTACTAAGACCTGAATTACTGGTCATTTTATTATTGGAGCACCCAGTGGGCAGCCAGCATTACCCCCGATGAAGGGATGGACAAGTTAACATCCATGCCCAAGCCAAGATTCCAACCTGGACCGAAGGCGTGATAGAATGGTTCTTAAGCCACTACACCACCTGGGCAGCAATTTAACCTACGTTGCGTAGTAAATAAAAGGCATGAAGCTTATAAAAGACAAATAATCAGTTTTATTAGCCTTACCATAAAAACAGTACTAAAAACTGAAAAAACAAATTTATAATAATTTGAAATACTAACAATCTATGTATTCTAAACTGAATAAGTAAATACATGTGTAGATTACACCATGATTAAATATCAGTAACTAAATGACACTTTTGAAAAGGCTTTTATAATAACATAGTCTTGCCTAAAATCATCATAAAAGGCATGATAAAAAATAAATAAATAAAACAGAAAAAAACAATCAAGTCTTAACTAGACAGTAAAGAAAACTCTAACCAAAAATAACCTTAAAAACAAACAATAAAACTAAGAAACCTTACATTTCTTTTTCTTCTTCATCAGCATTCAACATTGTTCTATCACTCATTAAATGCTTTAAAAGAAAGAAAAGTTAAAACAAACATAATAGAGCCTAGAAATTTAATTGAATTGTTCTCTGAATAACAAAATAATATGAATATATTGACATTAATCAGTGCAATGCATCATAATTACCAGGTAATTGCTCAGATAATACTTATCAAATGCTTTATTATTTGGATTTATTCTTTTGTGCATTTTCTTCCTCATGTGCTCTTTCAGAGCAGACCAATCTTTAAAGATTTTTTCACAATAGATACACTGCAATCTGTAAATAGTTTAGAAGAGGGAAGAAAGCAAAAATGAAACATCAGAGAGAAGTGCTTTCGTTTACAAATACATTAGAAAAAATAATTATTCATTATTAATGTTAAATATGTGTATATATAATAATGTGATCTATGCTATAGATCAGAGTTTCTTAAACTGTGGGTTGCGACCCCAATTGGGTTCATGGGACCTCCAGTAGCGTTGCTAAAAATTTTAGCAATTTTGATATTTCTTTATCTTATTACAATAATTTTATGGCATCTTTAAAAGCATTTTTGTATTTAACCACCATAAAATCAAAGTGTCGATTATACCTATTGAAGATGAGCTTCCTCCTGCAGTGTCGACTATTTTCCCAAGATTTGATAGTATAATTAAGAATAGACGGACACACCCTTCCCATTGATACTTAATCCTCAGGTATGTGCAGTTTTCCAGTAGTGACCTTCCAAGTGGCTACACTTAATAGACAGACTAGTTAATGTTTGAATTTACCCAAGTAATTGAATTTATTTTTATTATTGTATTAAAGTTTACTACTCATTTAAAAGTTTCACTTTCTATGTCTTAAAATTAAAATTAATGACATAAAACTGCAATAGCATATTACAGTACATGAGAAAAAACTGACAGTTTCACTCACGCATAAGTCAGATTTGCGCAGTGCTTTTGGGGGGTCCCACAAAATTTTTGTAAATATTATGGGGTTCCCACACCAAAAAGTTTAAGAAACCCTGGTATAGATGGTGATAAACTAAATGAGAAAAACAAATTAAGATGAATTTTTTTTTTTTTTTTTTTTTTTTTTTGGGGGGGGGGGGACAATTCAGATATGTGCGTCTCTTTAACATAAAGATTTTAAAAAAAAGTATTTTGTATTACAGTAGAGAATGAAAGAAGTAAGATCTTATGTTAAAGATCTTACTTCTATTCTCTTCTATTCTAGATCTTACTACTAAAGATTAAGACACAGATGAGAAAGTTTTAAAAATGGGGGGGAGGGGTTAAAGCTAAAAACTAAAATAACTTTTTGCTACACCGAACAATAATTGCATTAGCAAACTCCTTTTTTCAATGCTTTGCAATATATTCACTGTTAATAGCACACACCTATTCAAAATGAAACAGTATGAACAGTTGTGAAAAACTGAACTTTGCTATACCACAAAATACTAAAACTTTTTAATGTAGTTATAAGTGACTGACAAGCATATATGAATTGATAACTCATTGTTACAGTAACAATGGTTAGAAAAATTGAGTAAAAAGTCATTAAGACTGAATTGCAATATAATTTGATTTGTTAATTTAAGTTTTAAATTCATTAATTAAAGTTTTTTTAATAATTTAAAAGTATTTCATTTTTATTTCAATAATAGTGACATTATATTCAAGTATATTAAATCTGATATTTTTTATTCAGAGAAATTTTAATCCATATAAACATACATTCCTATACATTTATGTTTGTTTGTTTTGTAGTTAAACACGAGAGCTATCTGCCAATAGGAGGGTGCTTTGAGCGGATTACTTTTTAAGGGTTTCTAACATGCATTCATATTACATCTGGAGAAAAATGCATAAAATTCCAGAATGTTAGACCAACAGCCGGACAAGAGGTCAGAACCCTGGTTTCGCACACTTTAGCCCTCTTCCAATGTTCAGTGTTTTATCCACTCGACCACTTAACTCCTATACATTTAATGTACAGCAGAGAGCTATTCAAAAGCTTAATTCATGCAGTAATATAGCTGCATAATTTAGAATGTTAATATTTCTTTTATTCAAGTAATTTAATATGCAGAAATATGTCAAAAGTAAAACATGAATAATACAAACCAGGATAGAAAAATAAAAAGAAGGTTTAGCAAAAAGCTGGTATTAAAAGGTATAAATAATTAAAAACTTTATACAACACACATGAAAAAAAATGTGTATTATCACATCTTACAAAGTTTTGAATTAATTTTAGGAGACAAAGATTTGTAAATGCAGGTTCTCAAAAAATATCTGGTATAAGGAACGAAAATAACATTGAAGGAAAATTAGATAAACTATGAAGCAATGTATATTGATGCAATCCTAGAAACTTCACTAGAAATGTATTTTAAGAGAAGTCAAAAGAGAAAATTTTAAAAATAAATACTCACCTGTTTAGCATACTTTCTAAGAGATCAAGGAATTCATTAATAAAAACTGTGAAAAAGAGAGAAAGAAAAGTAAATTAAATTAAATATACTTGTTATATACATTATATGGCACTAAAGTACAATACAAATTATCCTACTATACAGTTACACCGATCACAGCCGCACTGATTCTGTAACAATTCCAGGTAACCATTCTAAGAAAACTTTTGCTGCCATTACTCCAAAATGATTAAAAAGCAAAATAAGTGTCATTTACACCATTTGCAGGATCCGCTTGAAATTTTTCGTAATTTTGTATGAAAATATGCGAAGCAATCTGCACTACTTTAAAAAATCTGAAAATCCACCTGTTCTCTAATTTTTGTGACCAAACAATGACTGTGTACAATGAACAATATTATAAGTCAAGCAGAAATCAGTCTGCCTGTCCATGGCTCACTGGGATAAGTACAGGCTGTCCGAAAACCAGTTTCTCCTATGGGATTTTGCGTACGAGAAAAATTTTTGCTTCTTTGCCGATTTGTCGCTGTTACCCCACTGTATCACTGTTGCCAACTCTGAAGGAGAAAAAGATCTTGGCAAACTGGCAATACCGAAGTATTTTGTAAATCGGAAATGAATGTCCAAATGTCTCAAAGAGCATTAGCAGATAAGCATATTTCAGCAGCACAAGCACGTAAACATAAAAAAATTTGTATTTTTTTTCTCAGCTTGAAAATAGTGTTAGCCATTTGTGGATACTTTTAACTTTGATTTTAGGTACATTTTCTCTGGCAGAGTTGGCAAGTGATACAGTGGGGTAACAGCGACAAATCGGCAAAGAAGCAAAAATTTACTCGTACGCAGAAACGGAGCTTTTCAGACAGCCTGCACTTATCTCAGTGAGCCATGGCCTGTCAAAGAATCTGCTATAGAAGTGCATTGTTTACAGTCTCACAGGGGGGGGAGAAAGAACCGTGTGATGTCACTCCAACTCACGTGGCTTTTAAAATGGAAGCAAAATTCCATGTCAGCATCAGAGCGGATAAGAAAAACAAAAGTTGGAGGGTCCTGTTAAAACCAAAATTAATTTTCCTTCTCAAGAGAAAAATACTCGTTAGTGTTGTTTATTATATTTTTTTCTTTTTTGATGTATGTCTATAATATTTACAATGTACGTACACAGGACTGGCACAAGGCACAAGCTAATGGCTAATGACAACATATGTTGCAAAGAGAGATAAAAATGAATGCCAACCAATAGCACACGAAAGCTCAATAGAACTTTATCTGTTTTCCAACATGCTGAAAAGAACAAAAAGGCAATTGAACATTACTTGAATACATGTAGTTTTGTGATGTATGTTTCCCCCTGCCCTTGCTTCTACAGCAAATGCTAAGCAAAAATTAACTATGTGATCACTTGAAAAAATGAAGGATTTTTCAAGAACTTGATTTTATTAAACTAAGGACTTTCAAGGTTTTTTTGAGGACAATGAGAATCCTGTTCTTCAAATTGGTATTAAATTATCTACCAAGATTAATGTAATTTCTGCAAAAAATAAAAAAGGCAACGATCTACATAATAAAATTTTTCAAGTCTTTTGATGCTACGTGACTTTGTTTTAATTTATTTTTAAACTACTTCTTAATTTAACAATACCTAAATTATCAGGTTGGCCCATCATGAAATTATGCTGTTCCATAAAATGATCAAGAAGTAGGGATCTAGAAATAAATAAAAAACAAAATTTGATTAATAAACATTCCAAATTTTGCACTTTAAAGAGCTAGAATATTTTTTAACCCACATAACTTGAGAAAAGAATAGATTAAAATGAATGGATGATAATATTAATAATTGGCAAAACATAATTTCATTGCAATTTAAAACACAAAGTGCACAAAACTGAAATTGAATATAGGCTGAATAAAAAATCAGTGTAAAATTCAATTAAAAGGTCTAGTACACCAACGCTAAATCATAAGTCATCACAATAAAAAAATAATTACAAACATAATTACATGAAAAATAATATTCCATTGTAAGTGATTTATAACAATCATAAGATAAATGAAGTTGACATTGCACAGTGATGAAAAAATAATTTTTAAAAAATTCATTTATAAAAAGAAAGTAAGTATAAAAAAATAATGATTGTGAGTACCGTATTTTATGGAAGAAACGCCATGGCATTTACGAGTATAAAAGTTTAAAAATATTAAGTGCAGCATTTATGCCGGGTGCGGCGTTTACAATATTTTTTGATAAATTTCTTCAGTGGATCACCAATCTTAAATATATATATATATATATATATATATAGGAATTTTTACAATTCAGTTATATATATATATATAACTGAATTGTAAAAATTCCTAATAATTGACTCAAAAGATGGCGCCACCATTCACTGCTTTAGAATCGATTATTCGAAATGACTGGTCTAGTATATAAGAGGACAGAAATCAGTTTTAGGTTGAGCACCTGTTTATATAAAGTAGTCTACAGTACAGAGTAACCAATAAGAGAATGGCTCACAACCATAAAAAAGGGATCAGATCCCGTTTTAGGCAAATCAATGGGCGAGCACTGTTAGAGGGAAATTTCAACTACGTTTATGGAGATAAGAGAAAGGGGGATATTCAAGAAAATGTACATGGACATGTTCGATTATTAACCGTTTATGACAGAAGCATTCAAAATTTTTCTTATTTTTAAAAGTAATCTGGCAACACTATCCAGTGATTGGTTGTGGTCGTGAGCACATGTGTGACCGTCCATTTCACTCAGTTTTCGTAGTTTGTCCTTTGCCTCATGTAAAATTTCAGATTCTGAATTTTTTTTATTTTAATTATATATTTTTTTTATTGTTACTTTATTATTTTTGCTATCACAACTTTTTTTCATTTTTTGGTTGTTGTTAGTTTCTATTTTTGATTACTTAAATTCAAATGACTCCCAAGCGACATAAGATCTAAACTGCAGCTTTTAAGTTGCGAGTAACTAAGGGAAATCATCGGGAATCATGCAGCAGCAAGGGAGTTTAATATAGATGTAGGGATGATATTTAAATTGTCAGCAGAGGCACCACTTTCAACGATACCAATGACGTCTGGATTTTTGACATGAGAAATCTGCTTCAATTCTGTAAATTTATCCTGCGTGAGGATGCCAGCATTCCAAAATAAAACTTAGAGGCCTCCAAAATAAAACTTAGAGAGTTATCCTTGTCCTTAGAAGAACATTTTCCAGAGTCACCCATTAGGCAAAAAATCAAAAACAATCAGACTGCAGGGAGAAAACGAGAAAGCTGTTACACATTTAGCACTACACAAGGGGACACGTGTAGCTCTAAGACTGCTACGGACACGTGTAACACTACCCCCCCACTCAAATAACATGGGGCTTCCCTTGAATCACCAACCTATTTTCAGACCTAATTTTCCAGGTTTTCTACATTACGCAGGAGCTTAGGGTAAGTATACACTTGCGAGAGAGACCAATGGCGAGCGGTTCGGTGCGTGCTCGCGCTGCCGTCTAAACTTGAAAGACGGACTCAGAGATTTGCCCGATCCATCCTGTTCGCGAGCGAGCTAGAGACCAGTTTCTGAGTTCCTTTTATTAGGAAGACAGACGTGCGATAGATGAATGAAGAAAATTCTTTACTTGCCGCCACTGCAGCAGCAGTTGCTGGGATAGTACAATAAAACCTGTGTTGAACGACCCCCGTATTTAACGACCACCTGGTCTTGTTGACCATGTCTTAGCGGTTCCGAGTACCATATAATTATAAATAATGGTTTATTTTCCTTATTGAACGACCACCTGCTTGACGCAACCAACGACCGCTATGTATAAGAAACAAATTTATTTAAAATCCTATTTTAACGACCGCGAACTCTTAAAAAAAAATCTTATTTTTCCCTATTCATGAACAATTTAGTACATCAGTGACGGAATCTGAAAATAAGAATGAACAAACTGATTGCAGTGAAAATATATCATCTTCTGGTGAAAACACATCACAAAAAACTGCAATCACTTTCAATGAAGCAAAAGAAGGTTTTAACACCTTGCTTAATTATTCCGTGCAGGTGGGGGATGATGAACAATTTAAACATCTGACATATGCACAGAAGCGATTAATCAAATTATCCCAAAATGTATCTGTTAAACAATCTGTTATTACATCCTATTTCAAAAAATAATAAAGTACCTACCATGTAAAACAAAATTTTATTATATTTTTCAATTTTTTAAAAAAATTTAAACATATTCTAATTTCATTTATTAAAAATATATAAATCTCACTGTCTTCCTCTACATATTATAAAAAAGTAAGTACACACATGCTTTTTATTATCTATATAAAAGTATTTTCAGTGATAATCAGGTAATTATCAAATTCCAATTCTATTGATAAAATTAAGTACGCTTAAAATTTTGTCAAAACGTATCGTATTACCTGAATTCAAAGACCGACCCTCCTTAAAGACCACATTTTCTTGGTCACAGTGGTGGTCTTTAAAAACAGGTTTCACTGTAGTAGCTTTATCCGCACTAAAACCTAGATGGAAACGACGTTGCTGGGAAACAAATATCTATAAAAAACGATCAAGTGGAGAACTGCTCTTGGATCGCAGATCCCAGAGCATAAGTGGGAAATATAAAAATTTCGTTAGAATGTCGCCCACTGATTTTGAATATTTAATAAATTAATATCCTTAAAAGAGTACTAAAGGTTTGCCTGCATATCTAAAATTTGTTAATATGTCAGAAAAATATATTCACAGTAAAAATATTTCTTTGTAAAGCGTAATTAATGTTGAATACATACGTTTGGTTTCAAAAATATTAAAAGCGTTATTAAAATGAATTATTTAAATGTCAATAAAATTAATTATAATTTTATTTTATAATTGTATCCACCTATGCTACTCCTTTTACCTCTTTTTAAAAAGTGTAGTTGTAAAAAGGACGAAAATAATTTACTACTGTATATACGATTGGAGAAAAGTAAATTAAAGTTAACAGAAATGACATTAATTTTGAGTACAGTCGCGAATATAAAAAAAGTTTGTGTGGAAGGGGCTAATTTTAATGAAAAAGCTTATTTGACCTAAACAAGCTGTACATTAATGCAAAATTTACTCTAAAGCAATGCAATTAGTTTTAGTTTGGGCTAATTTTTAAAAAAGCTTATTTTACCTATGCAAAATGCATAATAAAACAAAAGCTACCCTTTAGGATTTTTTTTTTATTTTTATTTTTTGGGGGTCGGGGGAGCATCACTGTTTGCGTATGTAATGTAAAATACTACCTGAATTAAAAGTTATTTAAATAGGGCTCGACTTGTTAAATTGCTGATCAGTGGTGGATTCGCAAATGCTTGAAGTACGGAAGAGAAAAGTACCACAAAGAATCTTTCCACTGTTGGGTCACCACGCCCCCTTCCCCTCCCAATTCATTTTCAATCTTGATTCCAGATTTATTCTGTCTGATTTCATCATTGAAAAGATGCAATGAAGAGGGCTCTCCTTCTGTGACCAGTGGTGCTTCCGAACTTGAGTCTTTGAATGCTGTCAACGATTTCGTAATCGTAGGGTCTGGGTTCCGGCGGAGCATTCAATGATCCATGCCGGGAAGCCACACTGGTCACAGAAGTAGAGCCCTCTCTATTGCATCTTTTCAATGATGGGAGCAGACAGAATAAACCAGGCCCGTGCTGGGTGTCTTGAGAGGGCGGTGGACAAAGGATGATGAGGGCGCTTTACATAGGCGTCGGCAACATAGATCAAGGGGGGGGGGAGCACTTGTCCCTCCCTGGATTTTGCATGAACTTTCTGTGCCTGTTTTTTTTCTTTTTTTCTCTCTTTCCATCATAGTAACGGTATGGTCAAGTAATTTTTGCCAATCCCCCCCCCACACACACACACACACTGGGGAAAATATTCTGTTGATGCCCATAGCGCTTTCATAATCAGAGTTGGGCAGTATCGCAAATACATCTATATGAAATACTATTTTCAAAATACTTTTGTATTTTGTATTTTACAATTACTGAAAATACACTTTTCATTCTGAAGTTAAATTAATCTAACATCAAAATTAGCTTGGTTTGGGAAAATTAAACAAAAATAATAGGATTGCTGGCATTAATTTTTTCCCAGTTCATGACATAAACAATTCTGTTGCATCTGCTCTATTTTAGTGTTATAAATGGTAACTAAAGAGGTGTTATGATTTTTTGAGACGCTTAGGTTACATTAAGCAAGGAGGAGGGAAGAAATCTCACGCTCCTATTTAAATTAGTTTAATGATAGTTGGTCTCGGAGGCTTTCTGAATTCCTGATAACTGATTCACAAATGTGAATGAAGCTGAAGAAGGAGAAAAACATGTTTGCGTAATATTCACTGTATTTCTGTAAAAGAATTTACAAACAATTTAAAATGCGTTACCAAGTTACAGAAAAATAAGCCAGTCAGTATTTTTGAAGTTATATCACGAGTATGCTAACAAAGCAGTACTAT
Source organism: Cheiracanthium punctorium (assembly GCA_038373885.1). Classification (NCBI taxonomy): domain Eukaryota; kingdom Metazoa; phylum Arthropoda; class Arachnida; order Araneae; family Cheiracanthiidae; genus Cheiracanthium; species Cheiracanthium punctorium. The sequence continues at coordinate 75,436 of JAWZYV010014143.1, forward strand.
ATACAAGAACTTTTATGATGGAACCTAACAAAAAAGCCCTAAATTTGCGAAAACGTTGTAGCGGGGACTTTTAGCGACGAAAGCCTTTTCCTAGGTGTCTGCAATATAAACCTAAGCAAAAAATGTTTATTTTTTCTAAAAATGTTAACTTTTCGCTAAACTCTTCTTCAGTCGTCTTGGCGCCTTTCTGCGGTGCACAACTTGCACACCCACTAGCGACGGGCCTGATAAAAAGATTAAATTTCAGCTTTATAAATAAAATGGCTGTACACCAAGGATACCTGCCTGCCTAATGGTAGGGGGGGGGGCTTCGGTGGAGTACTTTTTTAAGAGGTTTTAAAGCGAACTCACGTCACATATGGAGAAAATCGCCCAACACTCCAGACCGTCAGATCGACAGCTGCGTTTTAAGCCAGAGACCGTCGGACTTCAACTATTTGCGATGTTTAGTCTTATCCATTCGGCCATATAAAATTTGATTGAGTGTGGAGAGCCTTATCAAGGGCAAATTGCGACTTTGTATAAGGCTTCTACTCCAAACAAACCCCCCGAATTTACACATTAAATTCTTAAGTATTCTTTGTTCACGTCGTCGCAGTTTTATCCTGAAAAGTTTAAGAAGGCGGAAGGGGGAGAGAGAACTTTTTTAAACCCCCTTTTTTAGGAAAATTGGATTTTAACAGATACTGGTAAAAATTGAAGATCCATTAATCGATTCAAGTGTTATTTTCTTTACACAGTCATGGGCGCTCACGGGGGAGGAGGGGGGGCAAGGTAGGGCACTTCCCCCCCTCCCCTCACCCTTATAGTTTGAGCATATGTTATAAATAAAATTGCACCACAAGGCAAAATCGGAAGTAAAATTGTTAACACATTTACAATGCATTGTTATCAAAGAATCTCTTGACAGTCCCCTGTGGAGACAATTGATCCTACTTCAATGTGCATTTTTTTCATATAATTTTCATTTTGAAATCGACAACTCGGTTTACAGGGCCAATTCGTACTCGTGAAGGCCTATGGTCACTTGACTGTTCTTGACGATAGAATAAAAAAGAGGAACTTAAATTGTTACAAAATCGAATTTTACCCCCTCATGCTGCCCTCTAAAAATTTTATTTTGTTATCTAAGGGCGTCTATGTATAACGTAACCATTTATTTTTTCCTTTAGAGCGGGACATCTATTAATTTTTTGGCAATAGTATATTTATTTTCTTCCTCAAAACAGGACATCTACTAATAGTGAAGGGAGACTGGTCTGGATATGCTTTAGTAGTTAAAAATACGCCCAAAAAACCTGCCCACACATTTTTTTTCGGGGGGGGGAGGATGCTTTTTTTAAAGGTGAGATTTTTAAAAATGTACTGGAAAAAAAAGGGTGGGGGGAAGCTATTATTTACCTTTTTTAATCAAAGTACAGCCTAATTTCTCACAGTATAAAATATTCACACAAGTAATACATGATCTTTTACTGTACAGATGCATTTAGTTCAATACATAGAACACACACACGCACACACAAATTTGTTTTTTATTTATGCATAAATTGTAGACCTTCCGTTGAAAATAACAAAATAAAAAATAATTGAATTACTTAATTATTAATTTAATAAATTGATCGTTTAATTTGTTTGGATTCTTAGGAAAAGGACCAGAACTAGTCATTCAGCAACAAATCTTAAGTATCATCTCTCCCCTACCAAACAACCCCAAAACAGAATATACGAGCCACACATTTAGCATGCACGTTCGTCATATTACTCTGACTTTTAGTTGAATTCCTAATAAACTATTGCTTATGATTACTGGTTTTCTTTTTATAAGTATAAGGATTCATTCTCATTCATGGTAATTTTTCTTGATAGTTCTTCGGTTTTAAATAATAATTAACAGAATAATGAATGATTTATAACTATATATATATATATATATATATACAGGGTGCTAACGCTGTCCAATGGCTATTTCCTAAACCGTTAGTCAGAGACACATAGTTCTAATTGCAAAAATGCTTTAAATGGTATAATCTATTATATGAGAAGCAATCAAAGTCAATAAATCAATTTCTATAAAAATTAAGAAATTTAAATTTTTATACGGTCCCCCGGTCCTATTTAGAAAGATTTTCTTCATGCAATTTCATGCACAATAAAAAAAAATTTCGTCCTTCTACGACCAAAATTCATTGATTTACAAAGCAGCAAACATTGTAGTCACTTTTCCACGTTTAAAAATGTCCCGTTATGGTAAAGCGTTAAGGGACCATATAAATACTGAAATTTTAAATTATAGGTTTTAATTTCATTTTCTGGCATAATACGGAAAAAGAAGCAAAACTAATTTTAGAGTACTGATCTTCAAGCAGACAGGGACTTATTATCGCATGGACAAATCGGGACTTTGCCCAGGGACCCCCAATTTCAAATGTTGTTCTGAAATATTCTTTTTTACATCAAAATTTTATAAAAAATGAAACAAATTTTATAGATCAGGGGCCCCCAAATCTATCAATGCCCGGGGCGCCCTGTTGGTCATAATCGGGCCCTGCAAGCAAAAGGTTATAGTCAAGCTCTATTAAAATCTATCTGAGGTCAGACTTACTAAATTGTATAAGTGTTACAAATTTAAATAGTTCAAACTTCGTATTCTACGCTTCAAATAGATAAATTTTGCTTTTTGTTGCATCAAAATCCGTCAACTAGAACCAGAGATACGGAGGTTTCGGTTTCACATTCAAATATATGGGGTTTCTAGAAATCTCGAGAAATATTGGTCCTAGGGCTTCGATCTCTTCACTTTTAGGGACTTATTTTTGGCGCCAAATTTGGCGATATTTCGCCAAAAGTCGCCAAGCTTGGCGACATTTGGGTCATTTGGCGCGATTTTCCCTATGGGGCCTGTAAAATTGCTTTTGCTGCATTAAAAACGCATAATAACCTATTATTTCTCTTCTATGACGTAATCAAAATTGCCGCTTTATGTGGAATCCTCGAGAAATAGACTTTTCTGGAAGCTTTTTGTACCTTCTGCTTCGGCTATAAATTGAAGCGCTTCGGAAGCCCCAGTTCAGTGCGAGTTGAACGCCTAGTGTGTGAAGAGCTCTCTCGGTATGAGTACGCTTGATAGAAGCGGTGTTTCGAGCTTCTTTTCGAAGCTGTTTTTAAAGTGCTGTGTGTAAATTCTTCACTGTTGAGTCTTAAGGGATTATTAGTGTTATCCCTTGTATAGTTCCACTGAATTTTACCAGTGGAAGTGTTTTATTTTGTGTGAGAATTACAGCCTTTATGAGAGCTTCTGATCTAAGCAGTCTGTTAATAGCACATTACTGATTAAGTGTGCTTGTGAATTTTTGTACAGCTGATTGTTTAACTAGAAGCAATAAAGTTTGTGTTCCATCCTGACAAGTAACTTTTTACTAGAACTTTCTACACCAACTGGACTTTAGAACGACGGACCCAGGAAACAAGCAGAAGATAGGTAGCATGTGCCAAAGGTAGCATGAAGATGTATAACATAAGAATGTGCTACGAAAAGTACAGGAAGAGTTTTCTGTACGAGTGCATATTCAGATTGCAGTCGAAGGAAGTTATTTAATGCTAGTCTTATATATAATAAAATCCGAGAGTAAACATTGTATGTAGCTATGTAGGTAGGTAAGTTTGTGACCACCAATCTTCTTGCGCGCGTCTCTCGATCGCATTGCGCCGAGACGGTTGGTCGCAGACCCACCGAAGTTTGCATACGGCTTCACTAGGACAGATACTAACACACCTCGGAGCAATTTTTTCTAAATTTGAATGTTTTTCTAAATTCTAAAATGTTTTATTTTATGATTTGTCCGATTTTTAGCGATTTTTCTCGCTTAATATGTAATAACATCGGTAATTGCACTCGCAGTAAAACGAAATTTACATCATCGGATAGAGGAGAAAATTTTCTTTTAAAAATTGTTTGTTCGGACTGTGTAACATAATTTGCAGATTTTTGGGAATTTTTCAAATAAAATTAAATTGGACGCTGACTTTCGTAAAATATTTTTTAAATTGCTGCATCTTGAATTCTATCCGTCATAACTTTTTTATATTTTGTCAAATGACGGAGCACACATTTCGCCCTCTTTTAAAAGAAAAACCAGAGGAAAATATAAATTAGGAGTTTTTTACGAATTTTTAAGTAAAGAAGGATTTTCATTTCAATCGCAGCAGCTTAAAACTTTCGGTATGATATCTTGCGGTTTGGTTGTCTTGGAGACAGTAACAATGATTAAAATTGAAAAAAATAAATAAAATTATTTAAAAATAACCGAGTTTTCACATGTGAAATGTGTGCCACTTTGACGTCACGAGTTTAAAACCCCTTTCGAAACTCAATCAGAATAACAGACTCACAAGCAAAACATACGGCGTGCATGTGAAATAATTTTACTTTACGTTGCCAGAAAAATAATTGAATGCTGTTTTTTCACAAGTGAATTATACAGCATTATTTTCAATTATTGTCATTTTAAAGTGTATTGAGATTTTAAACGGGTCACGTTTTCGAATAGCAGGAAATATATTGCGGTGTTAAACAGGGCCTGATTGGGGGACATCAAACAGGGACTCTGATGAATTTGAGGGCCTCCATCTATGAAATTTGTTTTATTTTTCATAAAATATGTTTATAAAAAAGAATATTTCAGAACAACATTTGAAATTGGGGGCCATTTCTAGCCGGAGGCACTGGCCAAAGTCCCGATTTTTCCGTGAGATAATAGGCCCCTGGTGCTAAATACGCCAATCTGACAATAATTAAGCATGCAAATGTATGGAGAGCTGTTTTAGTGGCAACCATAAAGTGAAATGATTATCGTTTATACTAGTGCGTAAATTGCAAAAGTCACCAAAGAATAAAAGACTACATTCGTGGCAAATATCTAAGCCGTTTATTTAAATTAAGTATTAACGACTGAAAAATGAAAATATATTGTATTGGTATCAGTAAAAGATAGTATAAGTAATAGTTAGTAGATATGCTAGGGCAATATTGATCAAAGCACAATATACCGCATTAATAAATATTTCGTGAAACTAAGTGTTCTATTCCTTTTTCAACAACCATCTTACATCACAGCTAAGTAATTCTACGTCACGTTAATATATCCTGCGGTAGTTTCAACAGAAAAGATTGTAACTGAACTTTTTTTTCTTGGAGATTCTGTTTGGTCACGTGTAGTTATAATCACTTTTTGGGAAAATGTTCTCTTCTTGCCTTGCAAAGAGCGGGTACACAACTATTTAATTATAAAATAAAACGGTTCTCCACATCATGTAGTATCTAAAGTATTAATGGCATAACTTAAATCTAAAAAAGAGTATGATGCAGAAATGAGACATTTTGAATATAAAGAATTTTCACTGCGAACCATCACGCTTTTCTTCTCTAATTGCGAATGACACCGACATAGTTTTTTGCGTCATAATATTAACAATGGTCTCAGGTATACTAACTTTACAAATAACTAATGAGTAACTTTACGCCAAGAGTCAAATCATTTTGCTTATTTTTAGATCCCAAATCACTGGAATCAATTCGAACTATACATGTAAGAAAAAGTTTCGTTCCCTACCGTGCGAAGAACGGGTACGCAGCTAGTTCATTTAAAAAACCTGTTTAAAAAATTCTACTTTCAGCATAAGCTATATTTTTATGTTATTTTATTAGATACACATTGTTAAACGTTAATCTTCTTTATTGCAATCTATATTCATAAAATAGTTAATGAAATTGCTAATAAATATTACAAAGCCCAAACCATGTACATTAATTTTTCTCAAATTCACTTTGTATACAACCCCTATTTCACAGCTCGAAAAATGCTCTAACTTTAAGCAGCAGTAACTCGGTGAATTTTGGTCGTAGAAGGACGAATTTTTTTTATTGTGCATGAAATTGCATAAAGAAAAATTTTCTAAATATAACCGATAGGACTGGGGGACCGTATAAAAATTTAAATTTCTTAATTTTTATAGAAATTAATTTATTGACTTTGATTGTTTCTGATATAATAGATTATATAATTTAAAGCATATTTGCAATTGGAACTATGCGCCTCTGACTAACGGTTTAGGAAATAGCCATTGGACAGCATTAGCACTGGACACCCTGTATATATATATATATATATATATATATATATATATATATATATATTTATTTATTTTTGAAAATATTCAATTTAAACATTATTACTGTTACTTTAAAGAAGCAAATATGTACATAATATAAATGTTCCAGAACTAAATTAATGAATCAGAAATAACTTATATTTAAAAAAAAAAAAAAACCTCTTTAAATCAAATGTTAGTGTAATATGTAGTATTAATCATACGGGCATTTTCACTGTTCGCGTTTTTCCCACTCCCAGACATCATAAGGATGTAAAGAAATAGAAAAGTGTTCCAGAAGCGCTAGGATTTTATGAAACATGGACACCAAGAAAAGTTAAAGAATTGTTGCACTGTTCTTCAAAAGTAAACTGGATGAATCAATAGAACTAACAATACAAAGTAAATTAGAAACATCACAATTAGGGAATGGGACATTCACATTCCGGAGATTCATTACCCACGCTATCAGTCCCACAGAATTCGTCAGTCCTTTCCCTCAAACCCCCTGCTGTATTTATCTACAAAGGAGGAAGTGAAAATTACTCGTCTGAATAGGACTGTTTCTTTTGATGTTTGAGGAAAATACTGACAACAGACGGGACCTCCGACGCACCAACAACGAGCACGAATCCGTCTTCCCAGCAATAACCCACCCACAGATGCCAATAAATCTGCTTCAGGCAACTGGGGAAAAGCTGTTTACAACAAAAGATCTGTTGACTCTGTCAGATAATTGTTCAGGGAAACTGATCACTATCGAATGGACGTTCTGCAGTGAACGATATCACTTCATCCTGTTGATTTTGAGAGATACAATTTTTTGTAAAAAATTCGAGCAGCTGTGTTATGTTTTAATTTCAAAGCAATAAAGCTCCAAGACTTTATTTTATGTCTTTTCACTTAAATTCCGCCTTGTTCTTTGTGAATGGTCTTGAAAATGTTAAACCACATATGGTCAACCTCTGACCCGCTGGCCGGATGTGGCCTGCCCTGGTCCTTTTGATCCGACAAACGGGACAAATCAAAACCTCATATGAAACACATGTAAATCATTCAAAATCCCATGTAAATCTTTTCGAATGTTGCCCATCCGGTATTAAATGATATTATTGATCAAGAAAAAACATAATTTCTTTTGAAAAAAAAAAAAAAAAAAAGCTACATTGCAGCTATTTTTGAAAAACTAGACTTTCCTTTATTTTTTCCTTATAACAATAAAGAGTGGTAAATTATGAGAGAAAAGAAATATTTCTTTAAAAATTTTAGGAGCGCAGTATCTTCACACTATATTCCTTGATTAAAAAACATGAATATGATAGATTAATAGGAAACATTGGTTTCATATCCATACTCTACCAAACCAAAATAAATAATAAATAAATAAACTTTTCAAATTTTCAATACATTTTTCCTACAAAAATAAAAACTGTCCCTTTAATTGAGTGGCGAACCGAGCAGAACAGGCACCCTGGGCAAGATACCTTTCTGGTGCCCCCTCCATCCTTATTTTTGTCAAGTTGTCTTTGTCTCAGAGACTATTTGGCACCCCTCTGCTAGCAGCACCCGGGGCAGGAGCCTCAGCTTGCCCAACCCCACCCATAGATCCGGCACTGCTTTAATTTTGTTAGTGGTTCACATTCGCCCAATTTTTAAATTGGATGCTTGACTGTTAAATTACAGATTGATTAAATCGATTATTCAAGATTCAAGCATCCATTAAAAAATTTCTTTTTATTTTATTATTTGTAAATCTCAATAATTAAGAGCTGTTTAGATTTTAAAAGTAGCAGTAATAATAACAAAATATCAAAGAAAATCACTAAAGTGAAAAATGCATTAATGACGGGCAAATAAGTTTTAAGAGTGTTCAGCAGTGAGCCCGTAGAAGATGAGCGCTAATGTTAAACCTATGACAAGGTTACAGCCAAATATTTTATTCGCATTTACAGATTGTTTTATTATTCTTTTTGCATTGAATACATTCCACCCTGACGCATGTCACGTCATAAAGAAAATTAATTTTTCTGATAAATTCAATAATTAACCGGGATTGAAAATTTCACATCTACGAAATCAGAGGTAGTTCTTCATAAAATCTTTTATATTTTACGAAGTTCTGTAAATATCAGAATTTGTTTTTTGAGATGACAAAGAGGGAAGGTCAGACTTTTCAATCAATTCTCTTCCTCAGTTTTACCTATAAAATGTAATTTGACCTGTTATGTAAGGTATATAGGTGTCCGGTTTCTGAAGTAGGTATTACTTAAAGTACCACCTTCTTCAGAAACCAGACAGCTGTTGCGATAAGATATCTTTTCTAACTAAGGTGGCCTCTTAAAATGTGCTTAAACGTAGTTCACAATATGTGCTGACCTTAAAAAAATCATTATGTACCTAAAATTTGTAATAAAAATGTAAATCATGTTTAAGGAATAAATAATATCACAGTTAACATAATTTTCTCTTATATTCCACATCTATAATAATATTCGCAGTATTGAGATTCTCATATTTTGCATAATCAAACGCAAAATCGAAGCTTTCGGCTGCTTTTTGCAGTGGAGATTTCCACTGTGCTTACATTTAATGCCACGACGATTGCTAGTGAAATGCAGCAGTTTGACTGTGCTTTCTGTAAATAGACTCTTTAGAAAGTCCTCCAACCAAGGCAGATAGCCCAAATGTAGCGATGCCCTTACCAAACAAACAAAATAGACTCAGTAGCACTTATATAAAATGATTATTTTCACGAAGAATTTTATTTTGAGAAGCTACGTTTTTCATATGACATTTTATGAGAAATGCCACGTTTGTCTTTTTAGTGTTGCATCTATGAAGATGCCATTTTCGTGCCTTGCAACGGCAAAGTCAATTAAACAAGCATATTAATGGAATAGAATTTGAGGATAAAAAGTTAAATGATTAACATCTTTTAAAATTATTACCCCACAAAATCCCCCCCTCAAGCCTTTGAATTATTTTGGCATTAAAATAATCCAAATTATACCAGATATTCAGATAAATATGCAAAGTTCATATCAGATAAATATATATGCAGGACGCGCGCGACTCCCAGTAACACGAGCGCGCACAGGGCCTGTCAGACTCTGTGTTTATTTTTACTGTAGTTTTTTAATTCTAAGGTTGATACTAACTTTATTTTACGATTTAGTATTCAATTTTTATTCAAAATTTTGTGTTATGCTTAGATAAAATAAAAGCATTTTTCAGAAAAAAAAAGAAAGAAATTAAATAAACGTCACAAATATATATACAGTAAAACACGTTTAAGAAGTTCCAGCTTAAGAAATTTCCACGCTTAAAAAGTTGATATTTTTGGTTTCAAATTTTTTTATTATTTCTACAATGACAAAATAACCTGTTTAAAAAGGTTTGTTCCAAATATTTTCCCGTTTAAAAAGTTTTCTTTAACTTATTTCAGAACGTGTTTACAAGCACCTTTTATTTATTTATTTTTCTTCTCTCTTTCTTGCTTTGCTGTTTGTAAAATTCAATGTTTATGGCAGAAAAAAATTGTATCGCTTACAGTGGCTGAAATGTTTGAAGTTAGAGAAGGTGAAGAAATGAGTAAAACTGAGGAAAAGGCTGTGTAACTTCTTACTTTTTCGGATGCAGTAAAAGGACTAGAAACTTTTGAGTCGCGTTATTAAAAGGGTTGAAGATGTGCTTAAAGAAGTTTTTAAAACGTAAGATTACTGGATTGTTATCTATTAAATAATCAACTGAAAAAAAAAAAAAAGAAATATGAAGGATTTTTTTTCCCTGCAAAATCTATTCCAGTGATGCTTACGTACCTAATTATATTGCTTCAATATATTAACTAATTTTTTAAGTATAAAACAATTTAAATTTTGAAGTAAATCTAAATTTATATTATTTATGCAATATTTTAATAATGCCAAAAAACTTCCCTGAATATTTATGCTGAATTTTGTTTTTCAAAAACTTAATTTCGTTTAAGAAGTTTTTGCATTTCATCCCCTTCGAAAACTTCTTAAGCGGGTTTTATAAATCTGAGATAAAAATAAATAAAATAAAGCTAGTACAGATCATCAAACACTTATGAAAGACACTTCAACCAAATTTTAGCAACAAAAACTAAGTGAGAATGAAGCAATTTTAGATTATTATTATTTAGCATACTTAATTACTTTCTTAATTAACTAAACGCTGAGATTAACTTTGATGGAGCGTTTTTCATACTAAAGCAAAACTAGCAATATGCAACATTTTAGATAGAATATTGAAGTTTTTTACGAATATTGAAGTTTTTACGGCTTATCATTGCTTAGATATAAAGCGACAAGGAATGCAAAATGAAATAGAAAGTTTTTTCGTCTGCTCGCTCTGCCCCGAATTGCTGTGAAATACACGTCCACACTGAGCACTTAAATGTGCTTGATCTTGGTGAAAAAGCCGATGCTCGCGGCCCCTTGTGCCCGAAGCGATGGTAGGGGAAATGACAATAGGGTCGGGCTATTGTATTATTGCTCGCCTTTGGTGTGGCTCACCAGTGTATACTTACCCTAACGAATCGCCAACCTATTTTTAGACCTTCTAATTTTCCAGGTTTTCTACACTACGCAAGAGCTGCTTTTGACTTGATCGTTCCTATCTCACAGAGTTCTTCTCTTCCTGCTGAGCTTAGGGCTCAAGCATTGGCTACCATCTAGAGAGATATCCTGCAAGGGAATGGACACATATCTACACTGATGGCTCTGCAGTGAATGGAGTAGCAAGTGCTGGTGTGTTCTCAGGCACTCTTTATCTGAGGGAGGCTGTTGGTCACTTCCGTGATAATTTTGATGCTGAGTTACATGCAATTTTTATGGCCCTTGGGGCTATTGAAAATACTGCTGAAAAGAAAATTGTTCTGTTTGTGGATTCTCGGGCTGCTATTCATACAATTACGAGCTACAATCTTGCTCTTACCTCCCTTGAATATGAGTGCAAACTAAGGATTAGCTCCTCAATCGAATCAGGAAAGCATATCACCTTACAATGGATCCCCAGCCACTGTGATGTTCCTGGAAATGAACACGCAGACACATTTGCTAAATCTGGGTGTGATCTTGACCAACCGAACATACATGCTCCTCTTAGAAATGTCAAGCGAATGATTAGAGAGCATGTAAATCGAACCAGACTCTGCAACTACAGGGAAGTGTCTATTGGGAAGATTTGGTCTATTCTTCTGAACAAAAGAATATGTACGTCTTTGCCACGAGCTATTGTTGTGGCTTGTTTTAGACTTGAAACTGGACATGACTACCTACAGGCCCACCTCTTCAGATTTAATCTTGTTGACACCCCAGATATCATTTTGTGCACTTCTGGGAGTCCAATGACTGTAAAACATCTTTTTTCTTGTCCTGCTCTACAAGACGTCCTTTCTGCAGACTTTTTTATGACTCTCCCAGCTACTGGGGGAAATCTTATTTGTATTGGACTGCAAGGCGCCGTATGCTCGAAAGAGCCTAGGGGGGGCGTAATTTAAAAAAAAAAAAAAGAAAAGATGTAGGGATATAACGGATATCCAGCAAGTATCCGGTATCCGGCTGATTTTTCAATATC